>QARZ01039714.1:0-20266 GCA_013407115.1 Glycine latifolia
ATAATCCCCACACACGGGGTGAGATACAAATCTCAGTAAACTCAGGGTTCTTGGAGGTCTCTCCTCGTCCTGATTCACTTCCATGACATACAGTATCAAAATTGGCATCACACCATCTAGCCATCAAGGCTCTCAAAACACATCACATGTATATCACAACACAGGTGCCATTCCGTTGGGCGTTATGAACATCAGGAATGCAACACAGATATAGAAAACATATACACATAAAACATTGCCTGAGAAAAATCATCCACTTAAGGGCACATTCTCTCAGGACTCTACGCACATTTCCTAAGGAAGATCATCCATTGAAGGGCACATTCCCTCAGGAATTTATGTCAATGCCTGAGAAAGATCATCCACTGAAGGGCACATTCTCTCAGGACTTACTTTGACATATACGACATTTCCGAGGGAAGATCATCCACTTAAGGGCACATTTCCAAAGGAAGTCCATAAGCAATCTATTTTACTGGCCAGAGAATCTCATCAAGCACACAACATATCATCACAGTGTATATCATATACATGTCCTCAATCAAAGCAGTAACACACGATTTCAATACACATGCATCATGACATACAATAACCATCACTCCCTCGGAGTATGATGGAACACAGTCAATGGGAAACACTCCCAAGAACAAAGAGCTTACCTGCTCTCCGTGCTACATCGGCTCTCCCAGCTTCGTTGTCACAACCACCAGTAACCTCTGTATCACACCCTACAAAAGGTATATAATCAATCAATAACAGTCCTCAATCGTTAGAATGAAAAGAAACACAAATCTTTTCCACATAAACCTCTTCTACTCTTTTCTCTAAGTTATAAGGGCTAGTCACCTAATTGGTGACTTACAAAACCCCAACAAGATCTATCTTGGCCTAACCAAGGCACTAGAGTCTCCATAAGGCTCTACATAACCCAAATCAAAGAGTTCAATACTCTATTCATGCCACATTTCAATGATTATCAAGGTAGCTAAAATAGCTACTTCAACATAATTTCACCGTTTATATAGTCTTCTAAACACATCATGTGTAAGCTCTAATGTTCATACATACCATAACCTCATCAATTCAACCCACATTATTCCTACACATACATTTCTGAGAGCCAAATTCCAAAGTCCATAAAATTAATATTTCAAGGCTAAACCTTCACCACAACAACCTCCTAAGCATACTTTTCCAAAGGACCCAAGCCTAATTTCAGCTCTAACTCAAATGGGTCACTATTCACCTCAAGAACAAATTCCTAAATAATCGGTAGAATTTGTGTTTCT
The DNA here is from genome assembly GCA_013407115.1 of Glycine latifolia. Lineage (NCBI taxonomy): Eukaryota > Viridiplantae > Streptophyta > Magnoliopsida > Fabales > Fabaceae > Glycine > Glycine latifolia. Next base: position 1,290 of record QARZ01039714.1, read on the forward strand.
TACCTCTAAATCGACAAGGAAGGCTAGAGGATCACTTCTCCAAGCTTGGGTGTCCGTAAATCGCCTCATTTTCCCGCTAAACTCAAGTTTGGTGAAATTCCCTAGAGAAAATGATCTCTCCGTTTGATGGTTTTTAAGGAAAATGGAGGTTGGAATCTAGCTCATTGGATGATTTCCTTCAAGTTTCATGTTGGGTGTGAAGTTTTTTGGTCAAGGAATAAGTTGGTATGAAGCTTTCAAAGCTTATCAATGGAGGAAAACGTTCAAGGAAGAAGAAGAGTGAAGCTTTGGGCCCTAATTTCGTGAGAATTGGCCTTTTATAGTGGTCTTGCCCACGTCCCTGCGCTGATCGCGCCAATTCCACGCTATCCGCGCTAGATTCCAGTGGAAAATGGCTTCCTGGAACACTTCTGGCGCTAATGGCTCCACTCTCATGCCGATCGCGCCAGATTCTAGAGAAAAATGGCCTTCTGGTGCATTCTCACGCTAACGGCGCTAGTAACTGACCATCGCTAATTCTGTCACTAACGCTTTTTGTGACAGAATATTGTAAATTTAAATTTTTTAAGCTTGATCATTATAGCATACATTATTTAAATTGATTTGCTCAGTTTTACTTACCCATTCAAGTAGGCTCCTAGGTAGATATCTTTATGTGAATTCTGCATCTGTTTCATAATATAATCCTTAGATTCAAATTGTAATTGCTCAGATCTCTGTATGGACTATGGCTCAAGGAATCCATGCATAGAGGCATTCCCCGATCGCAAACTTAACTCATTCATATGCGTATTGTTGTAAAAATAAAGTAAATCACGCATCCATTTAAAGCAATCAGTTATGTAATGGATTGTAATGTAAAGTGACTTACAAAATTCACATTTGTATAACATAGATGTTGAGACATTGACCACCGTGTGCTATTTCAAAAAGATTTTCATGCTTTATGTACAAGGGGACATTATACACCCTAAACATAGTTGAATCCCACGACACATGCATAGGCATGAGGAAAAGCTTCAGGATTATCAATGTCATCTGGTATAGGGATCATCATCAGGTTCCGGCCTATATACAGGTTTTGCGATCCCTCAGGTCTCTGTTTATCCTACAAAGTTAATAAACATAATTCAAAGACAGACAACACGTTATTTGTAACAAATCCTTTTTAATAATAATAAACAAGCAAAAGGAAATACTTGTTCTGAAAAAGGATGTACAAGATGTGTCGGCTAAGCAAGGAAGATGTTAAGGGCTTGCCCACTAACTGAACCTCTTGAATGGGTACATGGATACAAGAATTAGCATTTCAAACTTTCTCAACATCGAACTTCACTTGATCATTGCCCAAAGGGACATTGTGGATGGTTGTCGACCCCTCATAAACTCTTCCAAGGGCAACCAGGTGGGGAGGATTGTCATCAAACATACAACCCACGTTTGTCTGATGCGCCTGTGTTTGGGTCCTGCCCCGAGGGAACGACACAACTTTCTTTGTGTTGACATGAGCAGTAGAAGGACCAACCTCAGACTTTGGAGATGGTACGAGTCCCTGGGATTGCATCTGGAACTACATCTGGATGAAGGAAAACATTAGTTGTCGAGTCATTTTTTCAATGATCAATGACTCCAGCTTGTACCTGATTTCTGTGTCAGTTGTTCTGTAATATTTTCTATTAATTGATGCAACTTTTCTGGGTTGATCGACGTAGACGTGCTAGAGCTTGGTGAAGCCGATCCAAAGTATTGCTAATTTGCAGCTGATCCAACAAATGACATGTTCCACTTGTGCTTTTCCTGTCTAATTTGCAGCCTGCAAAATCAGAATCTTTTTCATCTGAATCAAGGTAAGTTGTGGTTTCCATAGGAGTTGCAGCATCCTTGCTTTTCTCCATGTCAAGTTTCTTGATCAATTCATTGCAGTACTTTGTTTGACTAAGAAATGTCCCATTCTTTATTTGTTTCACTTGAAGTCCAAGAAAGAATGTTAATTCTCCCATCATTGACATTTCAAATTCATTCTACAGAGAGATTGAGAATTCCTTGCACAAGGAATTGTTAGTTGAACCAAAAACAATATCATCAATATATATTTGAATCAATAATATGTCATTGACAAATTTCTTGATGAACAATGTTTTATCCATGATTGAGTATTTTTAGTTTAATATTTTTCTATTCTTCTTAGCTTATTTGATTTCTCTTGGAATTTTATTTTCCCATTCTAATTTAGTTTTTGCCTTAGGCAAACAAGTAGGCTTAATTGATAATTGTTGCTTATTTTCGGAGTTTTTGCTTACTTGACCTGTCTTCCTTATGTAGGACCTAGAGAGCTTTACCGAACTCTAAATGGCACATATGAGTAGTTCTTGGAAAGATAAGGAAACGATCTACAATTTTGTCAGAGATAAGCTAAGGCCAATTCTATCATTTTGAGGGTCATTTTAGGCTTGGAAGTCAGAACCACTGCACTTGAATTTTGGGTTGAGAAATTGGTGTAATTAGTAATTAGTCAGATTAGTTGGGCTTAATTATGGCTCATCCTTTCCTACTGACTCAGTCACTATATTTTAGCAAAAAACATATTTTTTAGTGACTTTTAGAAGTTTTTAGAATTAAAACCTTTTCTCTTATTTTCTCTCAACTGCTCTTCATTGTTTTTCATTTTCATTTATGTTCTTCCATTTTCTTGCACTAATTTCCTAGGGCTTTCATTGATGGTGATCATGGAAGGCTAAACAATCAATCAATCCAAGGACCCAACCCAACCAAGGAAAATTTGAGTTCTGGTTTGGTATTTCAAATTCTATGTGAATGTTCACTTTCTTCTTCAATCCTCTATTCAATTTTCATGATTATGAATGTGTTTAGTATTGAAAATGGAGTAGGTTATGGATTCATTTCCTAATTTAGAATTTTAATCACAAATTATTTGGATGATATTTCAATTAGGTTTGTGGTTTCAATTAATTTAGGGGTAAATTCGATTGAACTGCTTCTAATGAAATTGAATGAACTTTCATAATAAGATCATTATTTGAGAACTATGATAATTCGCATTGCTTGGTTTGGTGAATTGGATTGATACTTTTTTAATCTGTTTTAGAATATCTATTATCAATTATGTTAGTTTTTATTTTGCTACGTTTTTCTGCAATTTTTGTTTATCGCATGCAAACTGTTTGATAAAAATCCCCCTATTATTTACTAGTAAATTCAAGTTGGAACCATATTGATTATGTCTCTGAGTCGACCTAGGTTAATCCTGTGCTACAGAATTAGCATAGTTTAATTGTTTTGAAGTGACACGTCATCGGTTATCAATCCACTTGTCTCTTATGAAGGATTGGCTAAGTAAGAAGTTGCTCAATCTTTCATATCAGGACCTAGGAGCTTGCTTTAATCCATAGAGAGATTTCTTTAGTTTGAAAACATGATTTGGATATTTAAAATGAACAAAACCAGGAGGTTGATCAACATATATTTCCTCCTCTATATAACTATTTAGAAAAGCACTCTTTACATCCATTTGGTGAATAGTTTGAAATCCATTAAACATGCAAATGCAAGCAGTAATCTAATGAATTCCAACCTTGCTACGGAGCATAAGTTTCTTCATAGTCAATGCCTTCCTCTTGGTTGTAACCCTTTGCAACCAATCTAGCTTTGTTTCTGACTATGATGCCACTTTCATCAAGTTTGTTCCTAAAAACCCATTTGGTGCCAATTGACTTATGAGAAGAAGGTCTAGGAACAAGTTCCCATACTTCATTTCTCTTGAATTGATTAAGTTCATCATGCATGGCAAGCATCCAATGTTCATCAAGTAATGCTTGATCAATATTCTTAGATTCAATTTGAGAAACAAAAGCCATATCACAACATAAATTCCTGAGAGAAGATCTAGTAGATACTCCCTTAGTTACTTCATCAATTATGTTGTCAAGGGAGAGATCTCTTGTTGTTCTCCGATCCTTAGGCTTTTGAGTAGGTGTTGACTGATCAATCTCTTCATTTGATTCATCCTTTTTCTTCTCATTTAATTAATTGATTTTGACATACTCTTCTATAGGACCTGCATCATTTTCACACCTCTTTTCCTCTTTTGAGGAGTTAGATTCATCACAAATAACATGTACAGATTCTTCCATGCATAAGGTTATTTTATTGAAAACTCTATATGCTTTTCTTTGTAAGGAATATCCAAGAAAGATAGCTTCATCAGCCTTTGCATCAAATTTTCCACGAGCCTCATTTCCATTGTTTAAAACAAAACATTTACAACCAAAAGCTCTAAGGTGTGAAATGTTTGGTTTTCTACCTTTGTATAGTTCATAAGAAGCTTTCTTTAAGATGGGCCTTATGAGTAGTCTATTTAAAGTGTAGCAAACAATACTCACTGCATTAGCCCAAAAATGTTTTGGCAAATTTGTCTCTTAAGAAGAGTTCTTGCTCCCTTTTTCATTTTGAACAAACTTGGCTAATTTTCTAAAAGCATTGAAAGCATCACTCTTGGATTTTAAAAACAATGTCCATGTGAATCTTGAGTAGTCATCAACTATTACAAGCCTATAGTAATTACCACCTAAGCTCATAGTTCTTGAATGACCAAACAAATACATGTGAAGCAATTCAAGAGGTCTTGAGGTGGAAACAAAGTTTTTATTTTGACAAGCATCACAAAGTTTGTCTTTTTCAAACTTTAGTTTATGTAAATCAATAACTAAATCTTTTCTAATGAGCTTGTTCATGTGATGCATGTTAATGTGACTAGCGCTTCTATGACATAGTCATGATTCATCAATCTTACTTATTGGGTAGTTAATATTATGTATGAATGCATGTTCTATAGCAAGCAAGTAGATGTTTCCCTTTCTTTTTCTTACATGAATAACCTCACCAGATTGGTCATCACATATCAAGCAACAATTATCATTAAAGGATACCTTTAATCCTTTATCACACAACTGACTTATACTCAGAAGATTGTGCTTTAGGCCTTCCACATAAAGTACATTTCTGATTTTGGTTTTAAAGCTGTCACCAATATTGCCTTCTCCTATTATCTTTCCTTTATTGTTGCCTTCACAAGTGAAAAATCCTCCACCCTTTAAAGTTAGATTTGTAAGCATGGACTTGTCACCCGTCATGTGTCTAGATCATCCACTGTCTAAGTACCATAATGATGCTTTAGCTCTAAGGCACACTTGCAACAATTGAATCAAGTGGAAAAGAAAGGTACCTAAATAAGGTTGGGTCTATAAGGGTTAGCTATTTTTCTCTTTTTATTTGGAACCCATATGAAGTCTCTGTTTGGCACATAGAACCTTCTAGCAAAACACTTATGAGATGTGTGACCTTCTTTCATGCAGTAATGACATGTGACAGATTTTGATCTTCTTTCAAAATGAGCCTTTTTAGTATGCTTTATTTTTGAAAACCTTTTTCTATTCATCTGTTTTGGAGGTACAAACTTGGTGTTTCCAAAAGTCTTGTTTGATGTTTGTAACCCAATCCAGATGTATCTCCAACATATTTTTGCACACTTAACATTTGATTCAAACTACATTTTCCTTGATAAAGCTTTTTCATGAGATCTACCAAGTATGAGTTTTCACTTTGTAAAGTCATGCATTTTTCAAGTTGGCTCTTTTTGAATTCATCAAACTCTTTTTGCAAAGTTCAACTTGCATTGAAGCAAGTTTAGTGGTATGCCATCTAAGGTTACCTTTTAGCTTATTGTTGGAGATTGCAAGTTTTTGAGCCTCCTCATGCATTTCATGGAAAGCATCAACAAGTTGATCAAGTTCAAGATTTACTTTTGATTCAGCATATGAGTCATCTTCATCAATTGTTGGAGTTAGCAGACATTTGCTTCTTCATTTTCACTTGATGATTCAGAAGTTGTTGAAGCCTTTTATTCCCATGCAATGTAGGTTTTCATTAATTTTGCCTCTTTCTTTGCTTTCTTTTCACCTAACGGCTTCTTTAAAAATATAGGATATTCAGATTTAATGTGGCCTTGCTTACCACATTCAAAGCAATTGTAGTTGGTGGTGTTGTTGTTGTCACTCCTTTTGTTGAACATGGTGAAGTTTTTGCTCTTGTTTTTCTTCATGAATTTACTAAACCTTTTGACTATTAGGTTCAGATTCTCATCACCCTCATCTTCACTTGAGTCATCATCTTTTTCAATATTTGTGGATGCAGCTTTCAAGGAAATACTATTCTATTTTTTGTCTGCATCTTCTGAATGTGTTAGTTGAGACATTTCTAAATCATACTCAAGTAACTTACCAAATAGTGTAGCCATAAACATCTTTTGATAGATCCTTAGATTCCTTGATTGTTGTCACCTTTGGTTGTGATAGAGTGCTTTTAGTTAAATTTTTGTCTATCATTCTTAGCCTATTTGACTTCTCTTGGACCTTTATTTTCCTATTCTAATTCAGTTTTTATCTTAGGCAAGTAAGTGGGCTTAATTGCTAATTGTTGCGTATTTTCGGATTTTTGCTCACTTGACATATCTGACTTGTGCAGGACCTGCAGAGCTCTACAGAACTCCGAATGGAGCATTCTAGGAGTCCCTGAAAAGATAACAAAAAGATCTACAAGTTAGCCAGAAATAGCCTGAGGCCAATTCTGTCATTTGGAGGGTCATTTTAAGCTTCGAAATCAGAACCTCTGCACTTGTAATTTTAGGCTGCGAATTTGATTTTATGGTTGTAAATAGCAAATAATTAGAATTGATGGGTTTTGTTCATGGCCCATTCTTTTCTTCAGACTTAGTCACTATATATTAGTGACTTTAGTGAAACTTACAGCACTTTACATTTTGCACAAACAAGTTTATTATTTCTTTTCTTTAGTTTTTAGAATCAAAAGCTTGTTCTTCATTTTCTCTCATTTGTTATTCATTGTTCTTCATCTTCTTCATTTCCATTTTGCTATTCTTCCATTTTTCTGCACTTACTTCATGGGGCTTTCCTTGGTGATCATCATGGAAGGCTAAATAATCACTCAATCCAAGGATCCAATCCAAGCAAGAGGAGAATTTGAGTTCTGGTTTAGTATTTCGAATTCTGTGTGAATGTTCACTTTCTTCTTCAATTGCTATTCTGTTTTCATGATTATGAATGCGTTTAGAATTGAAAGCGGATTAGGTTATGGATTCATTGCCTAATTTCGAATATAAATCACAGATTAATTGGATGATATTTCAATTGGGGTTTGTGGTTTCAATTAATTTAGGGGTTAATTTGATTGAACTGCTTCTATTGAGATTGAATGAATGTTCATGATAGAATCAACTTATGAGAATGATGATGATTCGAATAGCTTGGGTTGGTGAATTGGATTGATGTTTTCTAATCTATTTTACTTTACTCCTTGATAATCTTGTTAATTTCTGCATTGTTCTTTAAATTTAGTTTGTGTTCTTGCATGTTTTACTTTGCGCATACCAACTGTTTGACAAAATTTCCCCTTATTATTACCAATGATTTGAAGCTAGAACCATATTGATCGTGTCTCTGAGTCGACCTAGGTTAACCCTGTGCTGCAGAATTAGCTTAGTTAAATTGTTTTGAAGCTACACGACAAACGCATATCAAAACTGGCGCCGTTGCCGGGGACACAGTTCATTATGTGCTAGCTTTAATTCACTGTAATATATCTACATTTTGCTGCATATTTACTGCATAGTAGTAGTAATACATATAAAAAAAAATTATCATGTTTGCTGTCAAAATACAGAGAAAAACAGAGTAAAAATAGAGCAAAAACAGAGTAGTAGTAGGATGAGAAATTGTGTAGTGTAGTTGTTTTGTAGTGTCATTTTGCTGTCCAGAATTTTTTTCGACCTGTGCAGTTTTGCTTGCGATTTGTTTCCCAAGGTTTATCCCCCATTTTAAACAAAAGCAACCCCTTTAGGGGTTGGGTTTGGGTTAAAATTGGCAAATTCGACCTCTAAGTAGGAGTTTTAACACTGTTTTTACAATTGTCGCAGGGACATTCTGGTCATTTCACAGCAAACGATCTCGGAATGGGCTGAAATTTTACCAGAATGTGGAGAAAATTAATACATCATGGTAACTTTTAAAAGGACGAACATGGTCAGGAGGGGTCCAAATCGCCAAATTCCTTCATTTATACCACTTTTGAGGCAATTTTCTATTTTCATGATTTTTAAAAATCACCAAAAAAATCACAAAAATCAATCATGATTTTTAGACTTTCACTGTTATTTTTCTAGAATTTTTAAAAATTGTTTAGGGCAGTTTTCCAATTTCTATTTCATTTCAGCACATATAATGAGTAGTGTCTTGGTAGAGTAGCTGGCTGACATTGCTGTTTTGTCTGTGTTTATTGTTCCTTATGAGCTGAATTATGTATGACTAGGTCCACATCAAGTGACTTACATGCATATAATCCTGAGATAGATAGGACATTTCACAGATTAAACAGACATAATATTAGTTTAGATGACTTTGATAGTGTAGTTTTAGATAGTAGCATAGTATCTTCTGACTTTGATTCTGAATTTACTTCTAATCCTTCTACTTCTGCACATCTTGATACAATGGCTGATAACAACCTAACTCTTAAGGAATTGGCTACACCTGATGTTGTTTACCAACCTTGGTGTATTCAATATCCTGAGACTGAGGTCAGTTATGAGCTAAAATCTGGACTGATCCATTTGCTTCCCAAGTTTCATGGTCTTGCAGGTGAAGATCCACACAAGCATCTTAAGGAGTTTCATGTAGTGTGTTCCACCATGCGACCACATGACATTCATGAAGATTATGTCAAGATGAAGGCATTTCCTTTTTCACTGGATGGTGTAGCCAATGACTGGTTGTACCTTCAACCAGATCCTATCAACACTTGGACAGATATGAAGAGAAGATTTCTGGAGAAATTCTTTCCAGCCTCTAGAACAGCATCCATCCGGAAGGAGATTTGTGGTATAAGACAACTAGCTAGGGAGACATTGTATGAGTACTGGGAGAGATTCAACAAGTTGTGTGCTACATGACCTCACCATCAAATTAGTGAGCAATTATTAATTCAATATTTTTATGAAGGTTTGATGTTGATGGACAGGAGTATGATAGATGCAGCCAGTGGAGGCGCTTTGATGGACAAGACCCCTATTGCTGCAAGGCAATTGATTTCTAACATGGCAGCCAATTATCAACAATTTGGTACTCGAATCAGTATTGCTCCATCCAAGGCTGCAAATGAAGTTTCTGTTTCTATGGTTGCTGATAACCAGAGGTTGGAGAACAAATTGACAGAGTTGACATCCCTTGTGAGGCAGCTTGCTATTGGTCAACAACAGAATGTGATGGCAGCCAACCAACCAAGACTTTGTGGTATCTGCTGTGCGCCTGATCATCCAACAGATGCATGCCCCACTCTCCAAGAGACAGAACAAGCGGCTGAAGTTTCTGCCATGCAACTTGGACAACCATTTAGACCTCAACAGCAGTATAATCCTTACTCCAGCACTTACAATCCTGGTTGGAGAGATCATCCGAATTTGAGGTATGGTCCTAGTCCACCACAATAGCAGCAGCCCTTCAGACCTCCACAGCAGCACTTCCAGCCTGCCACCACCAAATACCAGCCTCCCCCATTCAGACAACAGCCACAGTTCCAGCAACCTGCACCTACACCACCTGCACAACCTGTGCAGCCCAGTTCTGGACCTTCTTTGGAGGATTTGATGAAGCAGATGGCCACCACCAACCTTCAGTTTCAACAGAATGTTAGTGCCACCATCCAAGACCTCCAGACTCAGATTGGACAGTTAGCTACAACTGTCAACCAGATGCAGCAGCAAGGTTCTGGCAACATTCCAGCACAACCAGTGATTAATCCAAAGAGTGTGAATGCCATTACCTTGAGGAGTGGCAAAGAGCTTTCAAATTCAACAGTTGTTGGTGCTAAATCAGATTTTGCACCAAAGCATACTCCTCTTATTCCTCTACCTTTTCCTTCTAGATCCATTTCTGCAAAGAAAGTGGAATTTGATTCTGATTTGCTTGATATTTTCAGGAGGGTTGAAATCAACATTCCCCTATTGGACGCCATCAAGCAGATTCCGAAATATGCAAAGTTTTTGAAGGATTTGTGTACTCATAAGAGGAAGCTGAAGGGAGATGAGCAAGTGAAGATGGGCAGGAATGTATCTGCACTCATAGAGGGCAAGACTGTTGATTCCATGCCACTATCCACCTTGCCACAGAAGTGCAAGGATCCTGGCACTTTCGCTGTTCCATGCACCATTGGAGGTATTACTTTTGCAGATGCCATGTGTGATCTTGGAGCCTCCATTAATGTCATGCCCACATCAGTTTACAGATCACTACACCTGGGTGAGTTGAAACCCACTGGTGTTGTCATTCACTTGGCCAACAGGAGTGCTGCGCTTCCACTTGGACTTATTGAAGATGTGTTGGTACGAGTTAATAATTTGATTTTTCCTGCGGACTTTTATATTTTGGACATGGAGAATGAGTCTTCTTCTAGTCATGGTTCCACATTAATCTTAGGAAGACCATTCTTGATGACAGCTAGGACTAAAATTGATGTGCATGCAGGAACTCTTTCTATGGAATTTGGTGATGACATTGTCCAGTTTAACATTTTTTAGGCCATGAGACATCCTGTAGAGGATCATTTTGTTTTTCTTCTTGATATCATTGATGTTGCAGTAGATAGTGTAGATATTTCTGATTTACTTTCTGATTTTTCTAGTTTTTCTGATTCTTCTGATTTTTCTGATTTTGATCTTGGTTCTTGTAATTGTACCTGTGATGATTCTGCTGTTGCATGTAGTATTTGTGTGGAGATTTCCTCCGCACTTCACACTGATTGTGTTGCAGGTATAGATACAGGTTCTAAGCCTACTATCCCACTTTCCTCAGCCCCCAGTCTTTCCTTGCCTTCCACCACTCAGCCACCTTCCTTGGAGCTGAAGTCATTACCTGAGCACCTCAAGTATGCATATTTAGATGATGCTTAGAAGTTTCTAGTCATCATATCTAGTAGTCTGCCACTGGAGCATGAAGAGAAGTTGATGCATGTTTTGAGAAGCCACAAAAAGGCCATTGGATGGACACTTGCTGATCTTCCTGGAATTAATCCTTCCATCTGCATGCATCGGATACTTTTGGAGGATGATTCTAGGCCAGTGAGATAACCACAGAGGAGGCTGAATCCCACTATCCTTGATGTGGTGAAGAAGGAAGTGATGAAGCTACTAGCTGTAGGGATCATCTATCCCATCTCAGATAGCACTTGGGTTTCACTTGTCCAAGTGGTTCCTAAGAAGTCGGGTCTCACAGTTGTGAAGAATCAAGATAATGAGCTGATCCCGACTAGAGTGGCCAACAGTTGGCGAGTTTGCATTGATTACAGGAGACTCAACCAGGCCACTCGTAAGGACCATTTCCCTCTGCCCTTCTTTGATCAAGTTTTAGAGAGGTTGGCAGGTAAATCACATTATTGCTTTTTGGATGGTTTTTCTGGTTACATGCAGATTCATATTGCACCAGAGGATCAACACAAGACCATATTCACCTGTCCATTTGGCACATTTGCTTACACTCGGATGCCTTTTGGCCTATGCAACGCACCTGGAACCTTCCAAAGGTGCATGGTAAGCATCTTTTCTGATTTATTAGAGAGTTGCATGGAGGTGTTTATGGATGATTTCACTGTTTATGGTTCCTCTTTTGATGCATGTTTAGATAGTCTCTCTAGAGTGCTTGATTGATGTATTAAGACTAACCTTGTTCTTAACTTTGAGAAATGCCATTTTATGGTGCATGAGGGTATAGTCTTAGGGCATTTGGTCTCTAGTAGAGGTCTTGAGGTCGATAAGGCCAAAATTGATGTGATTACTTCTTTGCCTTACCCCGCTTCTGTGCGGGAAGTACGTTCTTTTCTTGGACATGCAGGTTTTTATAGGAGATTCATTCAGGATTTCAGTAAGATTGCATTGCCATTGTCCAAGCTTCTCCAAAAGGATGTCGACTTTATATTTGACCAGCCTTGCAAAGAGGCATTTGAAGGTTTGAGGAAGAAGCTGACTACCTCTCCCATCATGCAGCCACTAGATTGGGATCTTCCCTTTGAGCTGATGTGTGACGCTTCTAATTATGCACTTGGGGCTGTGTTGTCACAGAGAGTTGGTAAACTCTCCCATGTCATTGCTTATGCTTCACGCACTTTAGATGCAGCCCAAGTTAACTACACCACCACTGAGAATGAGCTTTTAGCTATTGTTTTTGCTTTAGATAAATTCCGATCTTATTTGCTTTGCTCCCATATCACTGTCTTTATTGACCATGCAGCTTTGAAGTATCTGTTGAAGAAGCCTGATGCTAAACCCAGATTGATCAGGTGGGTGCTTCTTCTTCAGGAGTTTGACCTCGAGATTAAGGACAGAAGTGGTGCAGAAAACTTGGTTGCTGATCACTTGAGTAGGATTGAAGGACCTCTTGAGTCTTTTCCCATTCATGATAATTTCCCTAATGAGCATTTGATGCATTTGCATTCATCACATGTCACACCTTGGTTTGCTGACATTGTTAATTTCATTGTTGCATCTGTTGTTCCACCTCATGCATCTAGGTCCCAAATATATAAACTTAAGAGTGATGCTAAATATTATGTTTGGGATGATCCTTATTTGTGGAAATTTGGTAGTGACCAAGTGATCCGAAGGTGTGTGCCTGATCATGAGATTCAGTCTATTCTTCAGTTTTGCCATGGCACACCTACTGGAGGTCATTTTGGTCCTCAGAGGACCGCTAGGAGGGTATTAGACTGTGGGTTCTTTTGGCCCACCCTTTTTAGAGATGCTCATCACTTTACCACCACTTGTGAGTAGTGTCAGAGAGCAGGTGGAACTATTACACATAGACATGAGATGCCTCAGCAACCCATTATTTTTTGTGAGATTTTTGATGTTTGGGGTATTGATTTTATGGGTCCATTTCCTGTTTCTCATGGTTTTTCATATATTTTGCTTGCTGTTGATTATGTTTCTAGATGGTTTGAGGCTAAGGCCACCAGAACTAATGATTCTAAAGTTGTTGTGGATTTTGTGAGATCCAACATTTTCTGCAGGTTTGGTGTGCCTAGAGCCATCATCAGTGACCAGGGGAGCCATTTCTGTAACCGATCATTGGCATTATTGCTTCAGAAGCATGGGGTTGTGTATAGAGTTGCTACAGCTTATCATCCCCAAACTAATGGGCAAGCAGAGGTGTTTAACAGAGAGATCAAGCAAGTGTTACAGAAGGTGGTGCAACCAAATAGGAAGGATTGGGGCAAGCTGCTTGAGGATGCTTTATGGGCTCACAGGACCGCTTACCGAACACCTTTGGGGATGTCTCCCTATAGGGTGGTTTTTGGTAAGGCATGCCACCTTCCAGTGGAGATTGAGCATCGTGCTTATTGGGCGGTGAAGAGTTGCAACATGGCATTTGATGAAGCGGGTATGCAGAGGAAGCTTCAGTTGCAAGAGCTTGAGGAAATTTGTTTAGAAGCCTATGAGAACTCCAAGATTTATAAAGAGAAAGTGAAGAAATTCCATGACTCTAGGATTCTTAGAAAGGAGTTCCATAGTAGCCAAAAAGTGTTATTGTTTAACTCTCGCCTTAAGCTTATTTCCGGTAAACTTCGATCTAGATGGGATGGACCTTTTGTTATTACTATTGTTTTTCCCCATGGTGCAGTTGAAATTAAAAATGAAGTTACCGGCAAAGTCTTCAAGGTCAATGGTCACCAACTCAAAGTATTTCATGAGAACCCTCAAGTGGAGGAGGAGCTTGTGGCGGACATCTGTTTGGTCTTGCCAATTTTGTGTGATGAAGCATCTTGAATGACATTTCGGGAGTTTCCTTTTCCCTTCTTTTATTTGTTGTCTCTTTGTTTGCATTTCTCTGCATGCTTACATTGAGGACAATGTGCATTTCAAGTGGGGGGTTGAGGATTTTTGAGGATTCCAAAATCTGTTTTCTCTCTGTTTACTGTTTTCTGGTTATTGTCTGTTTTCTGTTTTCTGCTTACCTTTCTGTTTATACATTCCATTTTCTGTTTATTTGTATGTTTCTGTTTTCTGTCTGTTTATGTTGCTGTTTCTGTTTTGTTGCTGTTTTTATTGAATTTAGGCACTTTTTCATGTTTTTTCATAGAATTTCTAACTTGCATAAATTGTGAGAAATGTTAAAAATTTGGTTGGATTGAGAGGTTTCATGCTTGATGTGAATCATTGTTGCAATTGTTGAAGTGACAAGTAGGGTTGAGGAATAGAATTTAAGATGAATCATGTGTGATAGAATTATGCCTTGTGAGTTTTTGAAGCCACACGACAAACGCATATCAGGTTGCCATGGTCTTGTTAAGCATTTCAAGATCTTGATGTTTAATTCATCAGCATCAAATGTTTTTCTAAGACAAAGAAGATGATTGACGATGTGTGTGAATATGGTTTGGAGTTGAGATATGTTTTCAATTGTGTTCATCTTAAACATCTCATACTCATGAATCAAGGCATGTTTCCTTGATCTTCTCACTTCATCTGTTCCTTCATGGGTAATTTCTAACATTTTCCACATCTCATTAGCACTCTTGCACCTAACAGCCCTAAAAAATTCATCAGACGATAATGCAGAGGTTATCATATTCTTTGCTTTGAAATCATATTGAACTACCCTCTTTTCTACGTCTGTCATTTCGTCCCATTCTTTGGGAATCATTTCATTATCAACAGTTTTGATTGGAATCAAAGGACCTTTATCTATTGCATTCCATGCACTAGGGTCATTTGATTGAATGAAAATCTGCATTTTGTTTTTCCAAAAGCTGAAGTGTTCTCCCTCAAACATCGGAGGATGATTGAGGGAGGCACCCTCCTTGAAGGTAATTTTTGTGGTATTCATTTTCTTTGAAGAAAGATAGTGATCTTGAGTAACACACAAGAACTTGCTCTTGATACCAATTGAAAACAGTATTAACAACACACAAGAACCAAGAGGGGGGTGAATTGGTTGATCTTGGTCAATTAAAAATTCTTAATCAATCAGAGTTAACAAGATCGTATCACAAAAAAATCCAAGAAAGCTTTCAACCAATCAAACACCACTACTCAAAGAATGCAATCAAAAACTTTTTTGGTTGATTATGAAATGCAACACCAATGAATGACAACAAGAAAAGATAAAGATGAAGTAGTCAATACAAGGATTTATACTAGTTCACTTTTGAACCTAGAGAAGCTACATCCAGTTCTTCTAACTAACAAGTTAGAGTTCCACTAATAACAATTGGTTTCTTACAAGCTTTTTACAACCACTCTCAATCACACCTAGATCAAGAACGAGACTTCTAACTCACATAGAATCTCTGTGATCAAGACATAGAGAAAACCTATCTCTACTCTTACCTCTAGAAGCACCTATTCCAGAAAAGCCTTAAGAAACACTATTGTTATAGTTACACAAAAAGAAACTCAAAAGAATTCACAACCAAGTTGAATGGAAAGAAACCACTTGATGATCCAGTAATGATGTATGCAAAAGATTACCAAACTTGAATCAAAGGTGAAAGAAACTACTTAAGAACTTTCCTTCCAAAACTTCTTTTGAAAACTTGCCCAAAAAGAAATCCTCTTTAGAAATCTTGAAGCTTGAGGATTTGTGGGTCTAACACAGTATAACACTTGGAATCTTTTCTTGCTTCAGAAAGCTTATGAAAATACTTTGATAATTCATTGTTTTTTTTAAAACACCCAACAACTATTTATAGAAATTTGTTTGTAACTGTCAGTAATCAATTAATTCACTAATGTAATCGATTAATAACTCATTTAATTGATTAAAGTGTTCTTGAACTTTCTAGAAAAGATTTATGAGCAATGTAATCGATTAATTCTCAATGTAATCGATTATCACAGGAAGTCTTTGTTCTAAACACATACCTAGTAATAGATTACCACAATATCGTAATCGATTATCACAGGAAGACTATTATGTGATTTTGTGTAGTGTAATTGATTACCATACTCTTGTAATCGATTAAAGTGTTCTTCAAAGTTTAAGTAATAGATTACCATTTGCTGGTAATTGATTAAACTGGTGAGAAATTGTTTTTCCAAAAACTTAAACATTGAACACTTGGCTTTTTATGCAATCATGAAAACCTTATGTTTCAGAAAAGCTTTTTTCACAAAACTTATGCTTTTATGAAAACATGAATGCAAAACCATAAATGAGCTTTATGCAATGGATCATAGAAAGTCTCACTTAGACATACATAAATTACAACTACTAATCAATCGATTTGACATGTAAAAAAACCTAAATACTTTGCTGCCTAAGAGACTCAACTTCTTGATCCTCTTGGGCTTCCCCTGACTCAAGCAGTTGAGTCACTTTTTCAGTGATCAGCGGCTCCAGCTTGTACTTGATTTCTGTGTTAGTTGTTCCATAGTATTTTTTGTTAATCAATGCAGCTCTCCTGGGTTGATCGACGTAGACATGCAAGAGCTTGGTGAAGCCGATCAAAAGTATTGTCTGATCGTCACGTTGGTTACAACAACATAGACATGACCATAGTGCTCTGGTTGTTCAATGGCAGCAGTCAGTACATCCTGATGTCCATGGGCGCCAAAGATGTCTTGTGCTGACTGCTCTTCAAGGGAATCTACAATCAACAAAATACTGCATGAGTTTACGGACTACTGTTGTTATTATAAAAATTGACCGTTGAAATAAAAAATAAATTACAATTCTATCTGCACTTTCGTGTGTCATTTTAGATGTCATCTGACTAGATTTTTTAATACATCTAATTCAGCATGCGATACAAAAAATACATTTAATAGTTAGTCAATAATATTCAACATTTTAAGATTTTTAGTATAACCAATTAAAATAACATTCAACATTTAATTCATATACCTAAATGTCCACCCAAATCAAATCCTTTAGAGCTGTAGGAACTTCTTTCCAGTTAACAAATTTAACATCCACCTTGTCTCGAGCGATGATCCCCAAATACGTCCTTAATTTCTTTCTGTGGGGACCATCAACTTTCCCAATGGTAGGATCCACATGAACCATTGGTATCTCCATCTTGACGAGTTTGGTAGCCAATGATATGAGACATGTTGCTTTTCTAGTCTTCTTCGATGTAGATGGCAAAGGTGCTGACTTAGGAGGAGGAACGGAGCTCGGTGGTGTAGCCATGTGCCTATTAAAAAACAACATTAATTAAAAACAACTCAAAAGTATAATAAGTTATGTAATTGAAAATATGGAAGCAAGTAAATATAAAAAAGATTACATTATATTATGTTAATTAATTCTCCTTCATCATGATCATTATGATTTGCATGGTCGTCATCAACTCCTTCTTCTTCGTTGATGTTAAGGATTTGTGTGGAGAAAGGAATGATACAACTATCAAGGGTCATCATCTTCAAGATTAAGAGCAATGGTTTTTTCGTGTAGAACCATTGACAACCTTTCATCACAAGGATCTTGAACATAAAACACTTGTTTAGCTTGTTCTGCCATGATGAAAGGCTCAATCTGATAAGCTAGCTTTTTCAGATGTACCAAAGTAAATCAGAAATCATTGGTTCGCACACCGATATTTCTGTCAATTAACTTACACTTAAAATCACACACAATGAATTTAACATAATTAAGCTGCTAGATTTCTTCAATCACTCCAAACTAAGGGTTGGACGCCAAACTAGGATTGTCATCATCTATTGTAGCAAAGTGTTGGGATTCAACCCTAAGACTAACTCCACTATTTTGAACTATACTCTTTGTTGATTTTAAGGGAAGCTGCAAGAAGATTGAAGAAAGAATGAAGACTTGATGTTTTAGCTTTTTACATGCCCAATCATTTGAAGGCATTTGTAATTTGTCTAAGTGGTTCAAGTGTATTTATTGCCTTGTGATCTTTCATTTGCATTTGCATTTTCATTTTCATGCATACATGGTTTTTTGTTGAAATCTCAAAGCAATCCAATGATTTTATAAAAGGTTAAGTTCTCATGGCTAAGTCTTTGAAAAATGAAAACTTAATGTTTTAATCGATTACACAAGCATTTTAATCGATTAAAGACATTCATACTAATTCTGAAAAAACCTTGAAGAACAGTTTAATCGATTACCATGTTCAGTAATCGATTACATAGTGTTTTTATGAAAATCATGCAACACTGGAATAATCGATTATCTTGTTAAGTAATCGATTATCTTAATTCATTTCTCATGATGCATTTCTGGTATAATCGATTAGCATATTCAGTAATCGATTACACAGGCCATTTTCGTGTTTCAAGCTTTACTGGTTTAATCGATTACGGTACAGCTTAATCGATTATCTTGTTCATGATATATTTCCAGGAAGCTTAAGAACAGTTTAATCTATTATGTTATAATTTAATCGATTACATATGAGTAAATAATCGATTACATTGTCGTTTTAATCGATTATTGTCAGTTAAATCAGTTTTCTAAAAGCTTTGTGTGACTTGTCTTTATAAATAGGCTTGGAGCGAATTGTTCTGTGTGATCTTAAGCATTTGTGTAAGTCACTAAAAAGAGAGAATGCTTTTTCAAGAGTGAAAAACACTGATTTGTTCTAAGAGTAAAAATCCTTTCATGAGATAAAGAAAGTTGAGTTTTTGAGATAAAGTCTTAAAGGAAAGAAGAGATTTCAAGAGTTTTGCTTCTGAGCTTTGGTGTGCATTCAATCTGATTGTTTGGTAATATTACTCAATCATTCATTCATTTGAAGAATCAAAGGTTGTATCTCTTGAATCTTTCTTTAGAGTTTTTCTGTGTATTAAAATTTTGTTGGTGTATATCTTTGATTCTTTAGAGCTGTTGTCTAGAGAGGGGTTCTCTAGAGGGAAGAACATAGAAGGGTTCTCT
>QARZ01039714.1:45266-70330 GCA_013407115.1 Glycine latifolia
CCTGTGGAGACGATACTCTACTTACCTAAACTTTATTACTTGTAAACGATCGGTGCACTTGCCGTAATCGCGCAACATAAATACATGAGGTTTTTCCCTGGATATATCTGTATAGATATTATAGTCCTATCTGTCGTTATTCAAGTTGTTTTATGTAATTTGGATCGTTAAGGCTATTGTGGTACTTTGGCATTCGTTTAGTTCATTGTCTATACGTACCATACATAATGAATCAAGAAATATGGTTTAGAAATGATTCTGCGTGATTTGAGTAATTGTTTTAATTAATTGTCGCGCTAATTTGATTAAGTAATATGTTAATACAACAGATGCATACGGGGTGTTACATTTATGGTATCAGAGCGGTTTCTTGATGGAAGCATTATGTATGGTAATTGTGTGTTGCTCATGACTGTTGTTTAAGTTTGTCATGATTATTGCATGTGTGGACACTAGAGGTTGGCCTGGTCAACTCATTGTTTTGGTGTACATGTGCAATGTCATGACGAGATCTCGGAACAACAATGGGCCGATGAATGTCCAGCCCGATCCAGTAGCGGTTGCGTTGGCAGCCATACAGCATGAGTTGGCTGCGAATAGGCAGATACAGGAGACCATGCAGCATGAGTTGGCTGCGAGTAGGCAGACGCAGGAGACCATGCAACATGAGTTGGCTACAAGTAGATAGATGTAGGAGACTATGCAGCGTGAGAGGGCTGCAGATCGTGAGATGATTGAGGCCAACCAGGAGTTGCGTGAGGAGGTGAGGACCTTGAGGAGAGATGATAGAGTATCCTCTACACCTCCGACACATGAGGGCGAAGGTAGTCGCCATCCGACTGGAGGTGGTCGCTCGAGAGGGGACCCGATGTCCTATGTTGGGGCTGACGATGATGTTGCAGCTCGTTGGAGGATGCTTATTACTTTTCGTAAGCATGACCCTCCAGCTTTCTTGGAGGATATGATCCAGTTGCTACAGCTAGATGGTTGCAGGCTTTAGAGAAGATATTCACAGTGATGGAGTGTCCAGACCATCAGAGACTTCTCTATGCCACATATCTGCTTCAGGGAGATGCCCATGAGTGGTGGATCACCACGTCTCAGTTGTTGAGAGGTTGGGGTGAGGTTATCACCTAGCAGACTTTTGAGGCTCAATTCCTGGACAGATATTTTCCCAGAGATGCCAGGGAGCAGGCCAAGTTTGATAGCCTTGTTCAAGGGAGCTTGACGGTGGATGAGTACTTAGCCAGGTTCAATGAATTGGCCAAATATTCACATTTCAGGAGATCTCTGCCTGATGCTGATGTTCTTGCTGCTAAGTTCCAGAGGGGGCTTAGGGAGAGCATAGAGGAGCGGGTTGTGGGTAGTGTATCCCGTGACATGGATAACCTGGTGAGGCAATGTCGCCAGGTGGAGGATATGCTTCGCAGACACTGAGGCAGTCAGGCTACTCTCTCAGTCAGACAGGAGGTGAGGAGGCCCTGTAGTTCAGGCCCACCCGGTAAGGGTAAGGGCAAATATCTGAGAGTCTCTACCCCATTAGACAGATTTAAGAGAGGCTCTAGTCAAAGTGGCCCAGCACAGAGACGACCTCCTCCCAAATGCCCAGCTTGCGGGAAAGAGAACTGGGGAGTGTGCCCCACAGGCCAGTTGGTGTGTTACAGTGTGGCAAACCAGGCCACATTTCTCGTGAGTGCCCACAGACGAGAGGCCAGGCACTGGTTGCTCCAGTTCTGATTGATGCACCCACAGCAGGTCGGGTGTATATAGTTGATACCAGAGAGGCGGCCATAGCTCATAATCTGTTTAAAGGTACTGTTCTAATTGCGGGTTGTGATGTGAGAGTTTTGTTTGACTCTGGAGCTACACATTCATTCATTTAGGACATGACTGCATTTGAGCTAAATTTGTTGTGTTTAGACTTTCTCCTTTGATGGAGGTTACC
Source organism: Glycine latifolia (assembly GCA_013407115.1). Classification (NCBI taxonomy): domain Eukaryota; kingdom Viridiplantae; phylum Streptophyta; class Magnoliopsida; order Fabales; family Fabaceae; genus Glycine; species Glycine latifolia. Next base: position 47,212 of record QARZ01039714.1, read on the forward strand.
ACCGCATCTGTGAGAGGTGCCAGGTGAACATGTCTTGTAACGCCTCGTTTTACTATCTTGTATTTATTAGTCTGTGATGAAAAATTCTTTTCAACTTACTTGAAAATTTTCTTAGTTATAAATTTCACGGAAAATTCTTTTCTTTTTGCTTAGAATAATTCATATGAAAGGTACTAATCATCAATATTGTAATCGTGTTCGTTCGAAGTCCATAATAATTAAATTCAATCCATAATATAGTCCATAATAATAAAATACAGATTGTTTCTTAGTTTTATTACATGATACATATCATCGAAATAAATATCATAATATCTGCATCAAAATAGCTTTCCAACATCTTCCACAAAATCCATCTGCTTGCTATGCTTTTACTGTTCCTCTGCTTGCCCAAATAAATTGAGTTCATCGCAGGTGTCAACCACAGACACAAAGTATAGGGTAAGTTTACGATAAACATAGTTCAAGTCACACAGTATATACAACATACAGATAATCATACAACATACTCATCATGCAATGCATGCTCATCTTCTTTATATGATGCATGAATCTCTCTCAAATTTTCATCAATTGGTACCATAGTCAAGATAGCCCCAATCGCTGGCACAGAACTAAAACGATCAGTCGGGGTTGCACAGTGTTGCACAGGATTCTCACCCACACTTCATGTGATCATCATGGGTGGCGTGATTTCCCCACTGCTGGCCCCCTAGCTCAGACTCCTCTTGTCTGAACGCTCGAACTTAGTTCCTGCAGCTATCTGACATACCTCCTCTTGAGGCAAATAACGCGGACTAACCCCCGCCGGGCATATGCATATGAGACATATAAGATTGATTCTTTTCTTAATTTCATCATCTCATCTTTATTTTCAACATCAATCTTTAATTTATATCTCACATGCTTTACTTAGAAATTCAATATAAATCCAGTACAGAACTTAATAAAATATTTATGCACAAAGTTTCATAGAAACATATGGAGTTCATAGAGATTTATAAAACTCTTAACAACACTTGAACTTCATAAAAATTCATAGAAACACTCAACAACACATATTTTCAAACATTCATTTAAACAAAACACACTTAGACTATCTTTCATTCTTTGAAGCATTTTTTCAAACACAGGGTGTGCAAACTTTGTTCTTAATAGAAATAGATGGAATTCTATGAAATTCTACACATACTTAAACAAAGTAACACTTAAACTATATTTAACATAAACTTCCCTATACATACCTTAAAATCTCTTACGAAGCTTGTCTTTCTCTTCCTATAAAGCTTTGACAAACTTCCTCCTAAATGCTTCCTAGCTTCCACGTGATGCTTCACTATGGTGGGGTTTATTTTCTAACTTGATTTAGGCTTGGAAATGAAGGATGGGAGGGATATGGAAGAGGGGTTTCACGTGAACTAGATGGGAGAGCAGCTTGGAGAATGACTTGAGTTTTAGGTTCCCCTCCCTTTATATAGTGGTTGAAACTAAAAAAAAAAAGTCTCCTAAGCCATCATTACCTTACTTTCCAAGTGGCCAAATCATGAAGGCTTTTTATTCTCCACCATCCAAGTGTCCAAGCTCTTGAAGGTTCTCAATAATTCTCCTTCCTTCTTGTATTTTCGTGGAATAGCTTGCCAAGGAAGATTTTTATGTTTTCCTTCCATTCTTGAGTTTATCCCAAAATCCGTTTTAATAAAATTCCTATTCTGGATTCGTTAACCGTTGGATCTCTTTAAGATTTTAAAGGTACACTAATATCTCATATATGTAACTTTTGACCGTTGGGATTATTGAAATAATGTCTATAACTGTCCACGTGTTCTGCCAAAAGAGACAATAGAAGATTTTTTTCTTTCTTTGCATCCATGCCATACAAGTGTCCTAATACTTGTATTCATCACATGGCTTGCCTTTCCAAGTGGAATTCTTGAAGCTTCTTGCCTTTTCTCACGTGCTCTTTACACCTAGGGGGTGGACACATAAAATTTTCTTCCTTTTATGCCATTACATGTCACTTTTGGTGTTAAGGAAAAATCTACTTCCATATATTATTTCCACTTGGTATTTTCTTGTAGGAAATTAATTTCAATTTGAATTCTTTCTCCTAAAAATCATTTGAAATAATAGAACTCTAGATATCCTCAAAAATTGGCTTCAATGATAGCTTAAAATTTCTTACAAGCAAACTATACCGATTGATACATATTCTTGTCTACAAAATGTTCTTATCTTAATTCTACTTGGTCTATTCTTCTTCTGTCCATCAAAATTACTAAACCATTTTATTGGGTAAATCTAGACATCCTATAATTGAGAGAAAATCCACAGATTCTATTTCTCATTTTTCCATATTGTTTCGCCTCCTCCATCCTTATGAATACTATTTCAAAGTAGTCACCTTATAAAATTTATAGAAATTCTATTCTAAGGTTTCTTGTCACAAAATATCTTAATAATCTGCTGTCTAAGAATGTTCTGTATTTCCATCAAGTTTCCACAGAATCTCAAAAAGTATCTGGTCATTTTTGGCATGAAGGGCATTATGGTAAATTCATCATTCATCCTAGGGGCATAATTGTCATTTCCACCCTAATATATCTAGACAAAATATCTAAGGGTATTCTTGTCATTTTCAAAATATCCCAGGGCATTTATGTAATTTCCATCTTAAAATATCTTACTAAAATATCTAGGGGCATTCTCGTCATTTTCTCCTCAAGGGCATTTCTGTAATTTCTGCTTTAAGGGAAGGATAATATGGTCATTTCTCTCCAAACATTTCCTTAATGTCTATAATTGATATTTCACCCAATTAATTCAAATATAGACCATCAAATCTCTCATAACCTAATATTCACATCAACAACTATGCAAGAATAATTCATATAATATTTTGATCATAGTTTTTAAATTTTCAGGGTGTTACATGTCCTGCAGAGATGTGCAGTTTCAGTTTGATGGCAGGAAGTACACGGTTGAATTGTACTGCCTAGCTATACCCACTCTTGAGATCATTCTAGGTATGGATTGATTGACCAAGTGTGGTGTGATGTTGGATTGTTATGTTTTCTGATAGAGTTGGTTTGAGTTCAAGCTGTTTCCTATCAGTCTTGCAAGCTCGCAAGGCGATCAGGGAAGGAGCTCAGGGTTATATCTTCTCATGTGTGACAGAAGATAAGACGAGTGTTGAATGGTTGCAAATTTCGGTGGGTAACGAGTTTGTGGATGTATTTCCAGAGAAAATTACACCGCTACCACCTGAGAGAGAGATTGATTTCTCCATTAATTTGGTTCCTGGTGTAGGGCCAATATCTAGAGCACCTTATCGTATGATTGCTCTGAAATTGAGAGAGTTGAAGGTGCAGTTGGAGGACCTGCTGTTCAAGCAATTTATCAGATCGAGTGTTTCTCTGGAGAGAGCACCGATGGTCTTTGTGAAGTAGAATGGACTAAATATAGACTTCCCTTAGAGCCAGAGTTACGTGGAAAACCTCTAAGTGGTCAATATTGTGTATGTGATAAAACCTGAGAGAATGCACCTATTGCAGATGAGCTTTTCTTGGAAGTGCCATATATGTCTGAGTGCGTCCTAGAATAAGATACCTGTTGCAGATGATCTTTTCCCAGGAAATACAGTATAGATATATATATATATATATATATATATATATATATATATATATATATATGTGTGTGTGTGTGTGTGTGTGAGTAAATCCTTGGAGAATGTACCTGTCGCAGATGATATTTCTCAAGGAATATAATATATCTATATTTGTATATGTTGTATCTGAGTTGAGATATCATCCCAGCAAGGCAAATGCTGTTGCAGATGCTATGAGCAGGAAGCATGTGAGTGAGTGTTGCCTACATGATGATCTCAGACTGTGAGCTGATTGAGCAGTTTAGAGATATGCACCTGACTGTGACAGAGGGTGCTAGGGGTCTCGAGTTGAGAGAGACCAAAGTTGATAATGATTTGATACGGTGATCCGAGAGGCTCAGAAGCACGATGATACTGTGAGGGCTATGATTGGTCAGCAGGATGTTTCTTGAGAGACTCATGACTTGGCGTTGTACCAAGATCAGATCGTTGTGCCTAAGGGCGAGTTGATGGATGCAGTTTTGTCTGAGGCTCTTAAGGGCTAGTTTAGCATTCATCCAGGTGCCACCAAGATGTATCAGGACCTGAAGAGGAATTTCTGGTGGCCAGGGATGAAGAGTGACATAGCTGAGCATGTGGCTAAGTGTCTGGTATGTCAGAAGGTGAAGATTGAGCATCAGAGACCGTCGGGCCTACTGCAGCCGTTGCAGATTCCAGAGTGGAAATGGGATAGCATTTCCATGAACTTCATAGTTGGACTACTGAGGACTCAGACTGGATGTGACTCCATCTGGGTGATTGTTGATAGGCTGACCAAGTTTGCTATTTTCTTACCTGTTCTGACTGACTACACCGCAGAGAGGTTGGCTCAGCTGTATGTCAGGGAGATTGTCAGACTGCATGGTGTCCCGGAGAACATTGTTAGTGATAGAGATCCAAAGTTCACCTCTAGGTTTTGGGGTGTTCTTCAGGAGGCTTTTGGGACCCAATTGAGGCTTAGCACAGCCTACCACCCACATACTAATGGTCAGACAGAGTGGACTATCCAGGCTTTAGTGGATATGTTGAGAGTTTGTACCTTGGAGCAGGGTACCAGGTGAGATAGATACTTATCTTTGGTGGAGTTCTCATGTAATAACAGTTTCCATGCTAGTTTGGGCACGGCTTCTTATGAGGCATTGCATGGCTGAAGGTGCAGGACTCCTGTTTGTTGGATTGAGGTAGGTGAACGACAACTTCTTGAATCTGAGATGGTTTAAGGGACTTCTGAGCATATCTGATTGATCAAAGATGAGTTGATAAGGGCTTAGAGTCGACAGAAGGATCACTATGATTATAAACACAGGCCGTTGTTGTTTGATGAGGGTGACTATGTGTCTGTAAGGTTGTCTCCTGTCACAGGTGTTGGACGAAGATTAATGATGAGGAAGCTCAGTTCTAGGTTTATTGATCATTATTAGATTCTTTAGAAAGTAGGACCAGCGAACCACAGACTAGCTTTGTCTCCCCAGTTGTCAGGGCTGCATGATGTTTTCCATGTGTCACAGCTGAGGAAATATGTGGCAAACCCGTCACACATGGTAGAGCTTGACACCGTTCAGATTAGGGAGAATCTGACTTGTTCTACACGGTCCATGTGGATTCTGGACAGGATGGAGAAGAAGATTCGGAGTAGGATAATTCCCATAGTCAAGGTATAATGGGAAGGGAGGACACCTGAGGAGGCGACTTGGGAGCGAGAGCAGGAGCTTTTGCAGCTGTACCCCGAGTTGCTTGACAGGTATGAATTCAAATTTTGCGGTCAAATTTCGTAAAAGGTGGGGTGAATATAATGACCAAGGCTAAATAAATAAAAGAAAAAGAAAGAAAAGTTTAAAATTTACTATATTCCGTCACAAAAAGCATTAGCGACGGCCAGAGAGTGGCGCCGTTACATGGGAGGTGCGCCAGAGTGGCGCGGTTAGAGCCAGAAGTGGCGCCAGTAGCACCAGAATGGCCCTGGAGGCCCTCTGGTTCGAATATCTGGCGTGATTAGCGCTAGATATGGTGTGGTTAGCGTCAGAATGCTCCAGAAGGCTATTTCTTTCAAATTCTTGGCGCGATTAGCGTGGGGTGTGGCGCTAGTAGCGTGGGGACACGGACTGGGGGCCTATAAAAGACCCATTTCACGTTTTGTGGGAGGAAAATCAGTTATCCTCTTCCCCGGGAGCGTTTCTGCCATTAACGACTTAGAGAAGCTTCGTATCTCCCTCATACTTCATCTAAACACCTTCTACCCAACTAGAAAATTGTTTAGAACTCCTCTATGAGCTAGATTCCAGCTTCTATTCTCCTTAAGAACCATTAATCGGAGAGATCCAATTCTCTAGGGAACTTTGTAAAGCTTGGATTTTGAGAAGAAAGAAGGTGAGTCAAGGACGCTAAAGCTTGGAGAAGTGACCCTCCAGCCTTCCTTGACAGTTTAGAGGTAAGAAACTCATGTTTTATCCATTGAATTGTGAAATTGTTCTTGGGATGAATAGTGACCCATTTGTGTTAGGGCTGGAATTAGGCTTGGGTTCTTTAGGAAAGTATGATCAGGAGGTTGTTTTAATGGAAGTAGAACTTTGAAACATGATTTTTGATGAAGTTTTATTTTTGGGTCTGAGATATGTATGAGTAGAAAGAATGTTGGTTAAATGAAAGGTATTATGATGAATATGAGCTTAAGTGCTTTTATAAAAGATGTCCAGAAGGCTAAGTAAACGGTGAAAACGTGTTGGAATAACTGTTTTAGCCAACTTGATAAGTGTTGATATTTGGCCTGGATAAAGGCGATTGAACTGATTGATTAGCTTATGCAGAGTCTTTGGGAGACTCTAGTACCGTGGTTAGGCCGAGATAGACCTTGTTGAGGGTCTGTGAGTAGCCTATAAAATGAGTAGTTCTAATAACTATAAGATAGAAGACAGAGAGGTTTAAATGGAAAGGAAATGCTTTGCTTTTCTTTTAAATGGTTGAGGACCGTTGATGATTCTGCTTGTGTGTGCCTTTGTATAGGGCGTGACACCAAGGGTGTTGGTGGCAGAGTCCACAGCCCAAGACATAGGTGGTCTCGTTGCTGTTGAAGCCTATTCTCGGAGGTGCCGTATATCGTGCATCCATGCGTAAAGGGGTAGCTCCCGATGGGATGACACGGGGTATGAGTTCCGGTCTCACACTAGATGCTGATGATGATGCATCTTTTTGAAAAAGGGTGATGATGATCCCTTAAGACCAAGAAATAGGTGGTCCTGTTACGGTTGAAGCCTATTCTTGGATGTGCTATGTTTATGTGTTTTGTGATGGCGTTGTGATGCCTTTGATGCATGTGATCATGGAAGTGAGCCAGGGTGAAGAGAAGCCTCCAAGAACCCTGAGCTTACTGAGATTATTATCTCACCCCATGTGTGGGGATTATATTTTTGCAGGTGATACATCTGATCAGAGATGATGAGTCCCGGGCGGGAGGCCCAGTGGGGGACCGGCATGGTATTGCTACTTGGGCAATGTTTGGAGAGCTCTATAGCTCGCTGCCGTGTATTTATGATTTTGTTTTGTACCCTCATGTGAGGAAGTGATCGGTGAGATCAAGGCACTTTGTGCTTAGTCATTTATTTAGACACAGTGGGTGTCTTGATGATGTATATGTAAATACATGAGGTTATTCCCCGGATATATCTGTATAGATATTATAGTCCTATCTGTCGTTATTCATGTTGTTTTATGAAATCTGGATCGTTAAGGCTATTGTGGTACTTCGGCATTCGTTTAGCTCATTGTCTATACGTACCATACATAATGAATCATGAAATATGGTTTTGAAATGTTTCCGCGTGATTTGAGTAATTGTTTTAATTAATTGTCGCGCTAATCTAATTAAGTAATATGTTAATACACCGGATGCATACGGGGTGTTACAATATGCATGTTTGATGAACTTCAAATTGTTTCAAATGGATGTTAAAAGTGCATTTTTAAATGGTTACATTGAAGAAGAAATATATGTAGACCAGCCTTCTTGATTTTTTGATTACAAACATCCTAACCATGTTTTCAAATTAAGAAAAGCTTTGTATGGTTTGAAACAAGCACCAAGGTCTTGGTATGAAAGGTTAAGCAAATTTCTGCTTGAACAATCTTTCATCAGTGGACAAGTTGACAAAACCTTGTTCATCAAGAAAATAGGAAATGATATCTTGTTGGTTCAAATCTATGTAGATGACATTATTTTTGGTTCAACTAATCAATCTATGTGCAGAGAATTTTCAGTCTCAATGCAAAGTGAATTTGAGATGTCAATAATGGGGGAACTTACATTCTTTCTAGGACTACAAGTCAAGCAATTGAAGAATGGAACCTTTCTTAGTCAAGCCAAGTACTGTCTAGAGATTATCAAGAAGTTTGAAATGGAAAATTGCAAGGATGATGCAACACCAATGGCAACATCTACCTATCTTGATTCAGATGACAAGGAAAAAAGTGTTGATGAGTCTAAATGCAGAGGAATGATTGGATCCTTGTTATACTTAACTGCTAGTAGACCTGATATTATGTTAAGTGTTTGCTTGTGTGCTAGATATCAAGCAAATCCTAAAGAATCCCATCTAACTGCAGTCAAGAGGATCCTCAAATATCTCAAGTCTACACCAAGAGTAGGACTTTGGTATCGAAAATGTACATCTATCAGCTTGATTGGATATTCTGACTCTGACTTTGCAGGGTGCAAATTGGATAGAAAGAGTACCAGTGGAACATGCCACCTGTTAGGAAGCTCTTTGATCTCTTGGCACTACAAGAAGCAATCATGTGTTGCCTTATCCACTACTGAAGCTGAATATATTTCTGCTGGAAGCTGCTGTGCACAAAGTCTTTGGTTGAAACAACAACTTCAAGACTTTGGTGTTGAGATAAAGGAGATACCATTGCTGTGTGATAACACTAGTGCCATCAACATATCCAAAAATCATATTATGCAATCAAGGACCAAACACATTGAGATCAAACATCATTTTATCAGAGATCGTATTGTTAAACTTTTGGCAAGCGTACCAATTGTCGTTGTAAGTTACAAAATTTATAAAAGTTCGTCTCCACAGGGACTTGATTTTTACTCAGTTAATTCAAATAAAGCTTAACAGTTTAATAGTTGTGTACAATGGGTGTGAACAGAGTTTCATGTAGTTGTGGACTAATAGAAATCATGAAAATTTAGAAGAAACGGAAATAATAAATTTAGTGCGGAAGATTACGAGTAATTACAGAAAATTATGAAAGATTACGAAAACTAATAAAACGAGTTTGATTAATTCGAGAATGTAGGATTGGATTTCATCGTTCATACCCTTAGTATTCAATTAATATTACCATGCATAAGTTATTTTCTTTTATTATTGATGCACACATAAAATCACCCCAAATCGATCCCTCGCATTTGAGAATCCTAAGAATATTTATCAAATATCGATCCCTCGCATATGAAATAAATACCCCAGCGTTACGATTATATTCACGTGTTATTTGCAATCTAAACGTTATGCTCTATTCCTAGCAACGTAACGTAAAGAGTAAATTATTCAGTTTAAGTTTTAAGAGTACTTTCCAGTTAAACTTAGAACCTTATTTCATGAAACTATTGATAAAGTAGAATCAAGCATTAAGTATGGAATAAATTTACCAATAATAAATAGAAAAGACTTATGCATAAATAAATATTCAAAGAGATACTTAAGGGTAAGAAGATTACATCCAATCCTTTGAGAGAAGCTAGCCAAGCATGGAGAGAACCTCCTTAGAAGAATAGATGAAAGAACTCATCACCGCTTCGTTTCGGCAGAGTTTCCACGCTAATCCTCACCTCTCTCACTAACCTAAGCTATCTACTACAAGATTTGAAGGAACTCCAGCTTGAGAGCAAGCTTAGGAGCAAGGGAGAAGAGAGAATTGGAGTTGCAAGAAGTGGGAAATGCTTTGGGGGTGCATGGCTATTTATAGATGGTGATCTGCTCGTGTTTAGTCGCCCAGGCGAGCTTTTTATGTGTGTTCCAGTCGCCCAGGCGAGTTAAGGGCCCAAGTTGCACGCCCACTTGGCCACTTGGAGGCCCACTTGCATGTGTTGCTCGCCCAGGCGAGCCAATTACACTACATTCACTCGCTTGGGCGAGTTAAATGTAGTTCCAGAAGAGTCTTTGGGCTTTTGATGCATTATGGGCCTGATTTGCTTGCTGCACCTCCTTGTTTTGCTTATTGATCCCTTTTTGCTTGTTTTAAGTGTACGAAAGCTCCAGAATTTACGGAATCTTGCAAAATACAAAAGAAGATTGGATGAATCATCAAGAATTAAAACACATCATTAATGTTAAGCGCTAAATACAAACTAACTAGATTAAGGCAAATTTTTGATAGATATTCTTAGAAAAATACAAGATAAGTGCTTTAAATGTAACCCTATTTTTACTAAGATATGGCACTTATCAACTCCCCCCAACCTAGAATCTTGCTTGTCCTCAAGCAATAGTAAAATGAGAACATGTTTTGTAAAGAATCAACTTCCCAAAATTTTCTCAGAACATATTAAATAGTTAATCTTAAGAATTTGAAACAAAAGATGAAATTCACATAACCAAAATGAGATTAAGATCATTTTACATTTCCTTTCTAAAGAATATCAGAAGAAACATGTGATTGATTCAAACAGAGGAAAACCTTTCAAAGTGTTTAATTCTCTCACAAGTAAGTGTTTAATCTCAATTCCTACACTGATACTTTATAGATTGATTTTGCAATTCATTTCCTATCAAATCAAAGTTCATAATTGATATGCTGTTAGCATATATAGTTTTTAGGATAGTTTTATTAGGAAAATAGGAAGAATAAAGTGAATAAATGTGGGAATAAGTGTAGAATTCATCACTCTTATGTTTATCATTGATTATATGCTATTTTGATGTTTAGAGTCAAGAAAAGCAAGAAAAGAAGAAAAAGAAAGAGTCAACTGAGGCTGGGACTTCACGCTAACCGTGCCAGGGCCACGCTATTCACGCCAACTACACTGGAGTCTCGCGCCATGTGCCAAGTTCACGCTATTCGCGCCAGAAGTACTAGAAGCTCGCGCCAGTAGCGCCAGATCTCGCGCCAGTCGCGTGAGCACTACGGGATTTCAAAATTAGCTTAAAGATAACATAAGAATGATGGGTTTTTAGGGTTTTACAACCTAGGTATAAATAGAACCTAGGTAGGACACATTAGGTATCAATTAGACACTGAGAAACAGAGCAAAGAAGGCAAGATCAAAGGAAAAGATTCAAGGCCAAGAAGAAGCAAGAAGAATAAGAAGGAGGCAAGATTGAGAGGTTTGTGACTCTGCATACCTTAGCTTCTTCCTTTTCTCCTTTCTTCGCATTGTATTAGGCCAGACATCATTATGTCTGGCTAAATCCTTTGTAATTATGGTTTAGCCAAAAGCCAAGGTGAACTTAGTGTTTCTTGAATTGGATTTAATAAATTTTCTTATAATTGTTTTACTCTACTTTATCCTTCCATTATTATATCTAATTAGACTTGATCAATCTATTAGATTACTTAGGGCTATAATTCGCAATAGGAATATTGAGATTTTAGTTTCTGAACGCAGTAGAGTGACAGTTGCGATATTACCTAGGGATAGGGATAAAGGACTGCATATTCTTGTTATGCTATCTTCATGCTTAATCTAAAGGGAATTACTAAGGAATTAGAATTCTTAACTTAGGTTAAAGGGTTAAATGACCGAGGAATCAGGGTTTAGCTATATTAGAAGGCATAAATCTGAATAATTACATTAAAAAGAGTTAAATTATCAATTCAAGTACATAAAGTGAACTGCGGTGATTGTGCTTTGCCATAATTATTCTTAAGTCTTGATTAATAATTAAATTACATTGTTTTAATATTCTGTTATTCACAATCATTAAAGTTAAACTACAATCCAATCTTTTCAACAATTTCACTCCTTCTCCAATATTAAGAATAATAAATTACAATTGATATTTGTGCCTTAATCCTCGTGGAGACGATACTTTCTTATCACTTTATTACTTGGAACGATCGGTGCACTTGCCGTGGTCGCAACAATAATCAACAAGGATCATCAGGGCTTTTATGGCTGGGATTTTGGTTAGAAAAGAAATCTTGGTTTTTCTGGATATTCAAAGAACCTTTGGAATAGGAGAGCATATACAGATAGAACATTGAAATCATTACTTCCTATATCTTCCTTTTTTCTTCCAAGATATCTATCAATCTTTTTATTCACCTAACTTTGTACAATACTTTAAAACACAAGGAATTTGTTTCCTTTTTGCTTTTCTTTTTCTTTTTCTTTCACTTCCTTTTTTTTTCTTTTCTTTTACATGAATAGCATATAGCAACAAAAAGTCTTTTTCATAACATGAATTACCTAAAGGAAGTTTCCTATCAACAGATCATTTCCCCTTTTTGATCTCCTATCCTAAGGTAAGGTAGGGAATTCCTATCCTAGGTTAGGGTTTCAACAAAATATCAACTGTTTGGCTCAAAAGGGTTGCAAATGGTAAATCATTATATTCCTGTTTGGAATAGCTTTTTGGCTAGTGGCTTTAAAAGATGTTCAAAAGAAAGAAGGCCTAAATCATATCCATCATCATATGTTTTGACAATTAGAAATTAATGCAAAATTACTATAAATCATATCAGTGAGGACTCTCAATATAATCTATGTGGTGGCACACACTTACTGGGCTCAAGGTCTGTTTTCATGTTCAAATCAATTCAATATTTCGAAAGATATTCTTTATTAATTTTATGTAAAGAAAATCTTGCCTTCATTTGGTTTTTGGGAAAATCATTTCATTTGTTTTTCATTCTCAAGATTTTTCAAAAATCATTTTGTTCTGATTTAATAAAAAATCAAGTTCCAAAATAATATCTGTTGATTCTTTTCAAAACACGTAATTTTTCAAGAAAATTATTTTTTTTAAGCCCCAAAAAGATTTTCTATATTAATTACAACTATAAGCAAAAAGCAAAAATTTTGGTGTATTTTTTTCAAAAAGACATGTTACTAATATATAATACCAAAAAGATCTATTAACACTAAAAAAGATTATCATATAACTAACAAAGATGAAATAGTTAGTAACAATAACAGTAATATAGTAACTAAAGCAGTAAAACAGAAATAAATAACGTAAAATATTCGAAAAGTAAAGAAAGCTGAAAATAAATAAAAACAGAGTCACAAATGGTGTCAATCCGTGATATCTGATGTAGATGCCAGGGTCTACTCCAAATCATCCTCCTCTTCCTCTCTTCCTTGATCATGTACAGGGTCAGCTACAGGCTCTTGCTCAGCTCCCTAACCTTCTGCCCCTCCTGAAATATTGGCCTGTCCCCAGGCCATGCTACATGATCGCTAAACTGCTCCGGAGTGGGCCAGTGGAATGGTGTAGGATCATGTCTGTGTTGGTGCTGGGTGTAGTCATAGAAACTTTGATTCAGCCGCACCTGTCCTCTATGATTAGCAGCCTGTTGATCCGCCACATGTTGCATATAGGTGTGCATCTGGAGTTCCATGCGCTGTAGATGAGCGGAAATGGACTCCATGGATGCTGGCTGTGGTGGCTGCTCCTCCTGTACCTGTCTAGCTAAACAATATTTTTCAATAAAAGCACGGTTAATAGGAGGTCTAATGGTCTTTGAGGGCTGCACTGGGATTCCATAGAACCGACATAGTCCTGTAATGAGTGCAGGAAATCCTAGTGCTCTATTGGCTTTTTCTGGGTTTGTTGGATGTTTGGGTGGCTCTAAGGTGACAAACTGATGGATGGAATCTGAAATGAGCTGGGCTACATTAACAGTGATCTGAGACATACAACTAAAAACTAGCTGACATTTGGGTAGGGGTAGATCACTGCTATGGTCACTAGGAAGAATGTTGCTCAAGAGGAATGTCATCCAAATTTGGGTTAGGGTAGTCATATTAGTGCGCATTAATCTAACTCTGTTACCTGATATACTTTTGGCAAAGTTAGTACCTGGTATACACAAAAGCTGGATTAATTCTTGCTCATCAAACCCTAAGTGGATATTCCTTCTTGCTTGATATTCACATAGTTGGCCTTCTTCCAAAATTAATTGATTCCCTAGGATTTGATTGATGGCATCCGTGTCATACGGGATCCATTGTCCTCGCACAAAAGAGCGTTTGTCTCGGACTCCTTCTTGAAGTGGCCAGGCATTTGCGTAGAATTCCAAGACAATTTGAGGATCAAATTTGTGCATAGGATTGGCCAATTGCCCCCATCTCCTTCTATCCAGTTCAGCTGTGAAGTCGGTGTATTCATCATCCATCAGTTGAACTTTTCTCTCTTTGAGGAATGACCAATTCTTGATAGTTTCGAATCTTTGTTGGTGTTCCTTGGTCCTGAACCTGTGAGGGTCAAATTCAATGTCTTCTAGGGGGTTTGAGCTTGACCCCCTCTCCTCCGTGTCTAGCTCTTTTAGTAGAGAGCTTTTTAGGTGCCATCTGCAAAAGAATTATTCAAAATAGAAGACAACATTATGGAAATGAAAACAGCAAGCAATCAGCACATATATGGAAAATCTTTGCACATAGTGTTACCAATGAGCAATTATCTCATAGCTGGCCAACCTTTGAAACTAATGTGTGAATGTTTAATGTGTCATTACCATGTTCAAGCTTTTGCACATTATAATTTAATCAAACTGTTGGTTGGATACCTATTAGTTTAAATGTATACCTCAGCCTATACTTATTCAATTATCCTAAATGCTACAAACACTTTGTATTAAGCCATTGTAGTGAATTTCAAGTTTGTGCAAGAAGGAGTGATCCAATCTTTTAAAGCTAGTATTAGGCATTTGAAATGTAATTTTGCAATTCAGATCATTTAACAAGCATCCCAGAGAGAAATTCGTGCATCAATTTAGAGGATATAACATGGCTATTTCTTTGAAGCATTTTGTCAAACACATGGTGTGCATGGTTTGTTTTCTATGCAAATGACTAGCCTTTGTATGTGCTTGCACCAATATTTAGAGAATGAGAAGGAGAAGAAATCAGAGTATCATCAATTTACAAAAACCACATCAATCAAGGATTTGCAAAATCTGTTATTTTATCCTAGGGTTTTTGAATTTTGAAAATAAGAACCAAAGTACAAGAATTGAAAGCAACAAAAATATAACTTATCCTAATTTTTTAAGCAATTAAAACTGACATAGCAACAGAGACACTTACCTGGTGTTGGAGTGAAGAAAGGAGTGAAAATGCAATGGCCTGGGCGAGTTGAAGGGAAGAAGAACAAAGAAATGCTAGTGCCTAAGTAAATGTTAAACTTACAGAAGCAAATTTGATGCAAATTTGGGCACAAATGTGAATTTTACCTTATGATTTTCGTGCTCCAGACCCTGATCACCCAGGCGAGCATTTTGTTCATGGTTTACTCGCCTGGGCGAGTTAAACACCAATTTTTTTTTTTAATAATTTTTTTTTTAGAAAAAATATTTTGGCTTATAGTTATTTACTACTTTAACTAATATATATTTATATAGGCAAGAATATTTAAATAAAATGATAAAGCATAGAAAAAGAAAGGTTTAGAATTTACTAGGTTGCCTCCTAAAAGCGCTTCTTTAACGTCGTCTTAGCTGGACGTATTTGTAGCTCAAGCTTCTTGAAAATGAACCACTGTGATGAGTCTTTCAACATCACCACCTAAGTAGGGCTTGAGTCTGCCACCATTAACTGTCCATGTTCTATTTGTGGCTGGATCTTCAAGGACTACAGCCCCATGTGTCATTACTTCTTTAATGATGAAGGGTCCAGACCATTTGGACTTTAGCTTACCTGGAAACAATCTTAATCGAGAATTAAATAACAAAACCTGTTGTCCAGGCTAAAAATTCTTTCTCAACAATTTCTTATCATGATAAAATTTGACTTTCTGCTTATAAAGTTTAGAATTCTCATACGTTGACAGTCTCAGTTCCTCCAATTCATGAAGTTGGATTTTTCTTTGTTCACCTGCAGAAGAAGGATCAAAATTTAAATACCTGAGTGCCCAAAATGCTTTATGCTCCAATTCAACAGGTAGATGGTATGATTTTTCGTAGACCAACTGGAAGGGTGTAAGGCCAGTAGGAGCTTTGTATGCTGCCCTATAGGCCCACAATGCTTCATCTAGCTTTTGAGACCAGTCCTTCCTTGATTGAGCAACTATTTTCTCTAAGATTTTCTTGATTTCTCTATTGGAAACTTCAGCTTGCCCATTGGTCTAAGGATGATAAGGTGAGGCCACCTTGTGTCTGACACTATAGTTTTGGAGAACCTTCTGTAATTGGGTATTGCAAAAATGGGATCCTCCATCATTTATCAGCACTCTGGTAGTTCCAAACCTTGAGAATATATTTTTCTTCAAGAAGCAAATAACTGTCTTTGAATCTGCATGTTGTGCAGCTACTGCTTCTACCCACTTGGTCACATAATCCATAGCCAATAAAATGTATTCATTTGAGTATGAGGATGGAAATGGACCAATGAAATCAATCCCCCAACAATCAAATGCCTCAACCTCCAGAATGTTGTGTAAAGGCATTTCATTTCTTCTGGAGATTCCACCTGTTCTCTGGCAATTATCACATCTTTGCACATATTCACGGGCATCTTTGAATAGTATAGGCCAATAAAATCCTGACTGTAGGACCTTTGCAGCAGTCCTCTCTCCATTGTAGTGGCCTCCATATGGTGAACTGTGACAATGCCATAGGATGTTCCTTGCCTCTCCCTGAGTCACACACCTCCTTAACAGATTATCAGCTCCAATTTTTAAGAGGTAGGGATCATCCCATATAAAATATCTGGCATCTCTGAGAAACTTCTTCTTCTGTTGCCAAGTGTAATCTTTAGGGATTGCACCGGCTGCCTTAAAGTTGGCCATCTCTGCAAACCATGGCCTCTCTGAAATGTGGAAAAGCTTCTCATCGGGAAATTCCTCTTGAATTTCTGGGTCTTGAGTGGCTATTTCCTCACTGGTAAGTCTGGACAAATGATCAGCTACATGATTTTCACATCCTTTCTTATCCTTGATTTCTAAATCAAATTCCTGTAAAAGCAAAACCCAACGAATAAGTCTAGGTTTAGAATCAGATTTGACTAACAAGTATTTTATTGCAGCATGATCAGTATAAATCACCACTTTAGATTCTATCAAGTATGATCTAAATTTTTCCAAAGCATACACTATTGCAAGCAATTCTTTCTCAATTGTTGCATAATTGATTTGAGCATCATTTAAAACTTTGCTTGCATAGTGTATGACATGGAAAAATTTGTTTTTTCTTTGTCCCAAAACTGCTCCTACAGCATAATCACTTGCATCACACATTATTTCAAAATCAAGTGTCCAATCAGGTGCAGTGATTATGGGTGCAGAAACTAGTTTTTGTTTCAAAGTATTAAAGGCTTTAAAGCATGAATCATTAAAATGAAATGGAACTTCTTTATTTAAAAGATTGCTTAGTGGCTTGGCAATTTTTGAAAAATCTTTAATAAATCGTCTGTAGAACCCTGCGTGTCCTAGAAAACTTCTAATGCCTTTGACATTGGTTGGTGGAGGTAATTTCTCAATGACATCAACTTTAGCTTTATCCACTTCAATGCCCTGCATAGAAATTTTGTGACCTAAAACAATGCCTTCAGTCACCATGAAGTGACACTTCTCCCAATTAAGCATAAGATTAGTTTCAATACATCGCTTCAAAACAACATCAAGATTAGATAGGCATAAATCAAAAGAAGTACCAAATACTGAAAAATCATCCATGAAGATTTCAATGCTTTTCTCAATAAGGTCAGAAAAAATAGCAAGCATGCACCTTTGGAAAGTGGCAGGTGCATTACAAAGACCAAAGGGCATTTTCCTATAAGCAAAGATACCGAAGGGACAAGTAAAGGCAGTTTTCTCTTGGTCTTCAGGATCAACATTAATTTGATTGTATCCTGAATAACCATCAAGAAAACAGTAATATTGCTGACCTGCTAGTCTCTCCAGCATCTGATCCATGAATGGTAGTGGAAAATGATCCTTCCTTGTGGCTTTGTTGAGCTTTCTATAGTCAATACACATCCTCCAACCCGTAACAGTGCGTGTTGGAATAAGCTCATCTTTATCATTTTTAATTATTGTCATGCCACCTTTCTTGGGTACTACTTGTACAGGACTTACCCATTGACTGTCTGAGATAGGATATATCATTCCAGCCTCGAGTAGCTTGACTACCTCTTTTCTGACAACTTCTTTCATGGTTGGGTTGAGTCTTCTTTGTGGCTGAGCTACAGGTTTATAGTCCTGTTCCATCAAAATTCTATGCATACAATAAGAAGGATTAATACCTGTTAGATCTGAGAGTGTCCAACCAATGGCTTTGTAGTTCTCTTTCAAGACTTTCACCAATTTCTTTTCTTCCTCCTCAGAGAGATGGGCATTTATAATTATTGGCTTTTCAGAATTACCTGCAAGAAAGACATATTTTAAATGTGAAGGTAATACCTTTAATTCTAGCTTTGGTTCTTCTTTTTGCTTTTCTTCTTTTATTTCTTCAAAGAGGGATTGGTGATAAGGAACTTCTTTACAAGCATTCAATTGATGAAGATATTCTGCTTCCTCTTTATCTCCATCTTCATCTTGGGCTGTTTCTGTCAATGCCTTCTCCAAGCCTTTCTTCCTGTGAATAAATCTTTTAGAGTCAGCAATTACCTCATCAAGGACATCAACTCTAAAGCATTCTCTTTTATCTGTGGGGTGCTTCATTGCTTCAAGAACATTGAACTGCACTTCATCATCTTGCACCCTTACAGTGAGTTTTCCTTCATCCACATCAATCAAGACTTTGGCAGTCTTCATGAACGGTCTGCCAAGAATTAGTGGAACTTCACTGTCTTCATCCATGTCCATCACTACAAAATCAACTGGAAAAAAGAATTTGTCAACTTTCACCAACACATCTTCAATAATGCCATGAGGATGCTTAATGGTTCTATCAGCTTGCTGCAAAGTCATCCTTGTTGGTCTGATTTCTACTTCTCCTATCCTTTTGACCATGGATAATGGAATGAGGTTGATGCTTGCGCCTAGGTCAAGAAGAGACTTCCCTACTGATAAATTCCTAATAGTCACAGGAATTGTGAAACTACCGGGATCTCTTGATTTTTTTGGAAGTGTCTTTTGGATGATTGCACTGCAACCTGCATCCAGCTCTATGGTTTCATCATTTGTGTATCTCCTCTTCTTTGTAAGTAGATCCTTCATGAATTTGGCATATGTTGGCATCTGCTCTAATGCTTCAGAAAAAGGAATGTTAATTTGCAATTGTTTAAAAATATCTAAAAAACGCTTGTACTACCTTTCCTTTGCCTTCTTGGATGGAGCATGTGGATATGGCATATTTTGGACTGGTGGTGGGGTTAAGACAGTTTTGCCTTTATCACTCTTTTTCTTTTCATCTTCACTCATCACTTTTCTCTCAATTTTTTCATTTATTTCTTCATCATTTTTCTCTCCTTTTTCTTTTTCAACTTTTTAATCCTCATTTTTCTCTAAATTTCCTTCATTTTTCTTTTCCTCTTCCTCCTGTCTACCAACCACAGTCCCCCTTCTTGTTGTAATGACTTTACATTGCTCTTTAGGGTTGACTTGGGTATTGGCTGAGAAAGATCCACCTCCGTGCTCAGACAATTGCTTACTGTTTTATTGTTTTAAGTTTCATGTTGTTTAATGTACTGTTTAAATTGCTATTAATACAAGTATTCCCTTTTCTCTCCTTTCATTCTCCTTGTTCATACTATAATCATTTTTTGTCTTTGATAAGCCAAATAGGGGGAGAAATAATTGTAATAAGTTTAGGGGGAGAAATTGTTGAAATATTGTATGTTACATCATGTATTGCATGAATGCTTTTATCTTTGGAGAAAATCTACCCAAGTCAGGGGAGCATATTTTTTTATGACTGATGCTTATGCTTGTTCTTGCAAAAAGCTGACTTAGATTTTAGGAATCATTCATCCCTCTAAAGCAATTAAAAGATTAGACAAATGGACAATTGATTTGGCATGCTCAAAGCCAAAAAGGGGGAGATTGTTGATTTTAAGGGAAGCTGCAAGAAGATTGAAGCAAGGATGAAGGCTTGATGTTTTACCTTTGTACATGCCCAATCATTTGAAGGCATTTGTAATTTGTCTAAGTGGTTCAAGTGTATTGCCTTGTGATCTTTCATTTGCATTTGCATTTTCATTTTCATGCATACATGGTTTTTGGTTAAAATCTCAAAAGTAATCCAATGATTTTATAAAAGGTTAAGTTCTCATGGCTAAGTCTTTGAAAAATGAAAATTTACTATTTTAATCGATTACATAAGCATTTTAATCGATTAAAGACATTCATACTAATTCTGAAAAAGCCTTGAAGAACAGTTTAATCGATTACCATGTTCAGCAATCGATTACATAGTGTTTTTATGAAAATCATGCATCACTGGAATAATCTATTATCTTGTTATGTAATCGATTATCTTAATTCATTTGTCATGATGCATTTCTGGTATAATCAATTTGCATATTCAGTAATCGATTACACAGGCCATTTTTGTGTTTTAAGCTTTACTGGTTTAATTGATTACGGTATGGCTTAATCGATTATCTTGTTCATGATATATTTCCAGGAAGCTTAAGAACAATTTAATCGATTATGTTATAATTTAATCGATTACATATGAGTAAATAATCGATTACATTGTCATTTTAATCGATTATTGTAAGTTAAATCAGTTTTTTAAAAGCTTTGTGTGACTTGTCTTTATAAATAGGCTTGGAGCGAATTGTTCTGTGCGATCTTAAGCATTTGTGTGTAAATTGCATAGGTTGTATGTAACACCCCAAAAATTTAAGAATCATGGACAATTACTACAAGTTGTTAATGAAAAGACAGTAGAAAATTTTAGGGCAAAATGACAAGAACGCCCCTAACAATTTTAGAAATGACGTTTATGTCCCTAGGATGAAAATGACAATTTTGCCCTGAACAATTCTAGAAATGACCAAGGTATCCTTAAGTAAAATTACCAAAATATCCTTGGACAATTTCCCAAATGACAGTTAGGTCCCTAGGGCAAATGACTAAAATGTCCCTGAACATTTGCACAAATGACCAAAATACTTTTATAGCTCTGATAAGGTCATAT
This sequence comes from Glycine latifolia, assembly GCA_013407115.1. Taxonomy (NCBI): domain Eukaryota; kingdom Viridiplantae; phylum Streptophyta; class Magnoliopsida; order Fabales; family Fabaceae; genus Glycine; species Glycine latifolia. Next base: position 68,111 of record QARZ01039714.1, read on the forward strand.
CAACTTCAGTAAGATTAAGGAAACCTGATAAAAGTCTAGTAAGCTTTTAGATAAGAAAATTATTTACATTCCTAGTGAAGAAAAACTATGGAATGAAATATTTAGAAATTTTAAGAGATAAAAGAATGGAATATAGACCAATTTGAGTTCTATAAAAGCACAGAAAAAGGAAAGATGTAATCTGGGAATTTTACTCTTAGTTATGAAACGAAGTACTAAATAAATAGTCTAGATCTTTTACTAAATTAAAAACAAAATGAACCAATAGAAATTTAGAAAAAGTTATTAGAAGGAAATTAGGAAACAATGATGGTTTAAGGAAATTTTTATTGAAGAAAATTCCCTCTTGACTTCTTTAGACACGGAGGAAGTTATAGTTATTATTTCAAAAATCCCAACGGTCAAAAATTAGATATATGAGTTAGGATTACACCATTAAAATTTTAAGAAGATCTAACGGTTAATGAGTTCAGAATAAAAATTTTTTGTAATACGGGTTTTGACAGAAATTTTAGGAATAAGACTAAAACTATTCCACTGTTTTAAGCAAAAAAAAAATTGCATATGATGGGCTTCTAAAAATCATGTGACCGTGCATTTCAATCAAAGATGAAGAAAGCTTGAGAAAGTTCAAGATTAGGGACACTTGTGTGGACAAAAAAACAAGGAGCCAAGTGATAGGTACAAGTAGAAAGCAAAGCAATTAATGGCTTAAGATATTTTTACCTAAAGAATAAGTAACTAAGTCTATAAAAGCATGGTGGGACCAAAATGGGAGGAAAAAAGTTCACGGACTGCACCTTAAACTTCAGCTATCTTCTTTTACTAAAACTAAAACAAAAGGCAAGGCACCAAGCCTCTTGAATTTCACGGCCAATAACCTTCCATTTCAGCCATCTATTTTATTTATTCCTTCCACTTAAAATACAAAGCAAAACCAAGGATTCTACCCCTAAGTAACTCACGTAAAGAAGGCTAGAAGATTGGAAACCAAGTGGCTGAAATTTTAACAAGGGAAGCCAAGGTATGGGAAGTATTTTAATGAACATGACTTAGATAATTGATTAGGTTAATTTGGTATTCAATTATTTGAGATTTAGCCATGTTCTTCCTTGCTTAAATAAGGTTAAAAGTTAGGCATACCAAGTGTTTGTTAAAAGTCCTCAATAAATTAGGATAGTCTATATTCTATAATTGGATTATCTAAATTAATCTAATCAAAAATGGTTATCCAAAATAATTAATCCTACTTTGTAGACATAGAATTACACCATTATAATTAAAGTTTAATGATGTTACATGTATGATTTGGTTGTTGTATATTGCTGTAAAATTAATATTGCTGTATGTTATTTTATGATGCTGTAGATTAATTTATTTAGTTGTTGTATATTGATTTAATGTTGTTGTATTTGGATTTCTGTTGCTGAAAATTAATAATTCTGTATGCTGTTGTTGCTGTATGTTGATTAAGTTGTATGTTGCTGTTGTTGTATGATTAAGTGGTAGGTTGCTGTAAAGTAATAATTCTGTATACTGTTGTTGCTGTTATCATTCCATATTTTATTTATTCCTTCCACTTAAAATACAAAGCAAAACCAAGGATTCTACCCCTAAGTAACTCACGTAAAGAAGGCTAGAAGATTGGAAACCAAGTGGCTGAAATTTTAACAAGGGAAGCCAAGGTATGGGAAGTATTTTAATGAACATGACTTAGATAATTGATTAGGTTAATTTGGTATTCAATTATTTGAGATTTAGCCATGTTCTTCCTTGCTTAAATAAGGTTAAAAGTTAGGCATACCAAGTGTTTGTTAAAAGTCCTCAATAAATTAGGATAGTCTATATTCTATAATTGGATTATCTAAATTAATCTAATCAAAAATGGTTATCCAAAATAATTAATCCTACTTTGTAGACATAGAATTACACCATTATAATTAAAGTTTAATGATGTTACATGTATGATTTGGTTGTTGTATATTGCTGTAAAATTAATATTGCTGTATGTTATTTTATGATGCTGTAGATTAATTTATTTAGTTGTTGTATATTGATTTAATGTTGTTGTATTTGGATTTCTGTTGCTGAAAATTAATAATTCTGTATGCTGTTGTTGCTGTATGTTGATTAAGTTGTATGTTGCTGTTGTTGTATGATTAAGTGGTAGGTTGCTGTAAAGTAATAATTCTGTATACTGTTGTTGCTGTTATCATTCCA
>QARZ01039714.1:70340-85638 GCA_013407115.1 Glycine latifolia
GATTGCTGTATTTAATTGATATTGTAGTATGCTGTATATATATTGTTGTATGTAAATACGTTGCTGTATTACATTTATGAAGCTGTATCATACTTTATATAAATTGCCGTATTGTATTTAATTGCCGTAACGTATTTTATTTAGTTGCTGTAATGTATTTAATTGCTGTATGTGTTATTGGATTGCTGTATTTAAATAAGTTGCTGTATTGTATTAATGTAACTATATAAATTGAAGTAGCGGTATGATATTCACTTGATGTAGAAGTATTTGTTGAGATTCTGTAATAAAGATGATTTAAAAGTGAGTTGCTAGTTATTTTGTGTTCCACTGAAGAGGGTGGAACTATATGATATGAATTCCACTGGAGTGGGTGGAATGAGTTGATATGAAAATTGAAACAAATGATAAAAGAAGATAAATGAAAAATAAAACCAGCCATTACATACATTATTTGCATTTATCCCCTCAGAGAGGAGGGAGGTCTCACTGGAGTGGGTGGGACTGTTCCACTGGAGTGGGTGGAACTGTTGTATGGTACCTTTTATCCCCTCAGAGTGGAGGGAGGTCTCACTGGAGTGGGTGGGACTGTCTCACTGGAGTGGGTGGGACTGGTTTCACTGGAGTGGGTGAAACTATAATGATTTTGGTACCTTTTATTAGGCCTCTGAGATCTCAGTCATGCATCATGATAATAAAGAAAGCATGCATCATTCATCAGGCATCTGTCTTATAATTAATATTTAGTTTTGATTATTTATCTGGTTTTACTAATTGGTCTTATAATTATTTGGTTTGATTATTTAATTCTGTTTATTAAAATACTTACCCATATTTTGTGTCTATGGTTTGACACCTGTGATGACCCCAATCTATTTGGGTGAGCAGAAGAACAGTAAGCTGAGGAAAGCTTTAAGGAAGGAACTGGATGTTCTGTGTGCTGTTGGATGACTGCTTTATTTGTGATTTTCTGTTTATCTGTATTTGATACTACGCTGTGCTGTCTGTATCTTATGCTGTAACAGACTATTTGGAACTGTGCTGTACTTGGACTGTTAACAATATGTGTTAAGGAATTTTATTTGCATGATCCGTGGTGAGGAAAATCGTTTATATTACTGACAACTCTTCAATTTAGCAAGCAAAGCGAAAATAATTTTGTGAAAATTTCATAACTAATTTAATTCTAATACAAAGTGGACACAATATTTTATCTAAAATAAACTGAGCACGAGAGAGTAAAGAGAGGCGTTACATTGTATCTCTTGAATTAGTTTTACTCAATCATTCATTCATTTAAAGAATCATAGGTTGTATCTCTTGAATCTTTCTTTAGAGTTTTTCTGTGTATTAAGAATTTTGTTGGTGTATATATTTGATTCTTTAGAGCTGTTGTCTAGAGAGGGGTTCTCTAGAGGGAAGAACATAGAAGGGTTCTCTTTGTCTTTATCACTTAAAGTCTATAGGGTTTAGATTTCTACTTCTTTATCTAGTGTTGATAAAGGTGGTCATTGTAAAACTGCTTGTAAAGATTCTTTGATATAGTGATAACTCTAACCTAGGGTGGGTTGGAAGTAACTGGATGTAGCCTCCAAGGTTGAGAGGTGAGCTAGTATAAATTGCATTGTCTCTTGTTTCAAATTCTGTATGTTTCATTGCTGGTCTTTGTGAAATCAAAATATTATCATCAAGGAAACTATTTCTGTCATAGCATACATATTAAAGATTGATCTTGATTGAAGAAAGATTTCTGGATTTTCAAAAGGTGAACAAGTGATATAATCCAAGATTTTAATTCCGCAATTTGTTTTAAGAAAGTTTTAAATATCAAGATTGAACCAATTCACCCCCCTCTTCGTTTATTTGCAGTATATTCATTGTATTTTCACTCTTATGGTATTGTGATTTTGTGTGAGCGAATACTTGTTCATATTTACCCCTTCCAAGTTCTTACATTTATTTTAGGCCCATCTGCTAACTTCCTTAATGTTTTAGTAACATTTTTGTCACCAAAGATTGTTTCTTTAAACCAATTTAGGAAAGTCTTATTATGCTCTTTCAACACCCTATTCTTGGTTATTTTTGGATTACTTTCCTTGACTAAGGCTTCATGACGAACTATGTATGGCTGAACTTCATTACTATTATTCAGTATATACAGATGAACTTGTTGCAATTCCTTTAGACCCAGAGTTTTAACATGCAGCCCTCGTGAACCCTTACTCTCACTCTCTCATCATGTCGAGACTCGGGAAGCTTAATAGGTTTTGCCTTTTCAATGTAATATGAACAAAATTCAACAGCTTCTTCTGTAATGTACCTTTCAACAATGGATGCTTCAGGATGCTATAGATTCTTTGTATACCCTTTTAGGATCTTAATGTATTGCTCAACTAGATACATCCACTGTAAATAAATAGGACCACACAATTTAATTTCCCTGACCAGATGAACAATTAAGTGAACCATGATATCGAAAATTGAAGGAGGAAAATACATCTCCAACTAACACACGATAATAACAATCTCATTTTCCAAGTCATCTAACTTTACAGGGTCAATGACTTTACTACATATGGCATTGAAGAAAAAGCATAAGGGAGTTATGGTATGCCTCACTTTGTTAGGAAAAATGTTGCATCAAGTCATGGAAATCATGAGATTTCAAACCAACTAATTTAAGATCTTTTAGCAGCACAAAGTTCTTAATATTTGAAGAGTATCCCTATGACACTTTCACACGCTGCAGACACTAACAAAAACTTGTCTTTTCCTTTCTTGACAAAGTATGAGATGCTGAAGGCAAGTATATTTTCTTACCATCAGACCTTGGATGTAACTTGTCATGTATACCCATCTAAACTAGATCTTGACAAGTATTCAAACATTCCTTTGTCTTTCCTTGAATGTTAAGAAGTGTGTCGATGATACTATCATAACACGTTTTTCTCCACATGCATAACATCGATACAATATCTAACATCTAGATCGGACTAGTATGAAAGATCAAACAATATTGACCTCTTCTTTCATATGCAATTTTACTTGTCATCTTCTTTTGAATCTTTCCAAATATAGTGTTGATGTCCTCAACCCACTCAAGAATCTGCTGACCATTTAATAGTATTGACGCAATTTCATGCTCTTGACTTCCATTAAAAGCTTTTTTCAATTGCCAGTAAGGGTGATAAGGTTTCAGAAAACATCGATGTTGAGTATATACTATTTTTCTTCCATGTTTCAGTTGTACGTAGCTTGTATCTTCTTCAAAGATAGGGCATGCACAATGACCCTTAACATTGTATCCATTCAAATTCCCATATATTGAAACCCATGTGTAGATCCTTCATAGCCTAGCTTTCTTCATAAAATCTCCTACTATCTTCCTTTGTGATTCTCAAAACTATATGACTATATCATTGTTGAAACACTCTCCACACATTCTTCTTGAACTGTAGTGTCCAAACAAGATGAAGACTTTACTCTAGTGATTTTATTCAAGTGTGCAATCTTCTACACTTTCCTTTCATCAAAATTAAGAAAGGGGAGGATGTAACACCCTGAAATTTCAATAACTACAAATATACGTTATATGAATTATTCTTGATGTAAGTATTAGATTATGAGAAATTTGGCTGGTTTATATTTGAATTAATTGGGTGAAATATCAATTAGAGACATTAAGGAAATGTTTGAAGAGAAATGACCATATTACCCTTTCCTTAAATCAGAAATTACAAAAATGCCCCTAGATATTTTAGTGAGATATTTTAAGATGGAAATGACATAAATGCCCTTGGATATTTTGGAAATGACAAGAATACCCTTAGATATTTTAGTGAGATATTTTATGGTGGAAATGACAATTATGCCCTAGGATGAATAATGAATTTACCATAATGCCCTTCAGGCCAGAAATGACCAGATATCCTTAGAGATTTTTTGAGAACCTGATGGAATTACAGAATACTCTTAGACAGCAGATTATCAAAATACTTTGTGACAGAAAACCATAGAATAAAATTTCTATGAATTTTATAAGATAGTGACTTTGGAACTTTATTTAGAAGAATTCAAGTATCAGAAAAATATAGAAAAATGATAGATGGAATCTATGGAATTTTCTCTTAATTATAGAATGAATAAACTTATTTTATAAAATAATTTAGTAATTTTAATAATCAAAAGTAAAATGAACCAATTAGAATTAAGACAAAGGTAGTTTTGTAAGAAAAATCTGAATAGCACTCTGTATAGATTACTTGTGAGTAATTTTTACTAGAATTGAAGTCAGTTTCTAGAAAACTCTAAGAATACTATTATTCAATATTATCTTTAAGTAGAAGAGTTCAAATCAAATTTGACTTCCTTTTAAGAAATGCCATGCAAAAGAAAAGCATAAACTAGAATATTCTTATTCATTTAAAAGGTAACATATGTATTCAAAAGAAGCCATATAATTTTCACTTCTTTAAAAGAGAATGAAAAATAAGATAGAAGGGGAAAAAGGAAGACGAAAATCTTCTCCCTTGGCCAGCCAAGTTCACGTGAAAAGGCTACAAAGAGGAAGGGCTAAAAATCATATTTTGATGCAAGAAACCATGAAATAAAGCAAGATTTTCTCCTATCCTCTAGACTCCACGTGAATGTGCAAGAAAAATGGAGAAACTTCAAGTGCTTGGACAAGTGTAGGGACACTTGTAAAGTGGTAGCCAAGTGGAAAGCTAAGTCATTATGGCTTATAAGATATTTTCTATAAAGTAAAGGAGTAATAAGGAATCTAGTTAAAACCTAAAGGAATAAGCATAAACTAAGTTAGGATTTAATGAAACAAGGAGAAACTTAGTTAGAATAAAACTAAATTAGTTGGAAGGGCAAATATGTCCTTGAATAATTAATTATTTTCCAAGTGCTATATAAAGGGGTGGTGGGGACCTTGCTTGAAAATCACTTTCAAGACATTCTTCCCACTAACACTTCACATGAAGCATCTCCCACATCCCTTTCATCCTTTCATCTTCAAAAGCCTAAATCAAATAGAGAAGATCCCACCATCATAAGAAGAATCAGGTGTAGGAGAGCTAGCTAGGAGGAAGAATTTGACAAGCTTTATAGGAAGATACAAGGTACGTATGGAGAAGTTTTATGGTAAAGATAATTTAAATATTACTTGTGATTGAATAAGTACGTATAGGGGAGTTTTATGATAAATATAATCTGAGTATTAATTGTGTTTCCATGAGTATGTATAGGGGAGTTTATTCTAAATATAGTTTAAGCATTACTTTTGTTTGAATAAGTATGTATAGGATCTCATTCATTTATTTGAAGAACAAAGCTTGCACACCATGTGTTTGATGAAATGCTTCAAAGAAATAAAGATAGTTGGAGTGTTGTTTTTTTTAGATAAATATTTGAAGTTTATGTGTTGTTGAGTGTTTCTATGAATTTCTATGAAATTCATGTGTTGTTGAGTGTTTCTAATCTCTGTACATGAATGATATGTTGAGTTTTGTACATGAGTAACAAACTGAATTCTGTACTTGATTAATGTTGAGTTTTTGAGTAAAGCACATGAGACAGTAATTGAAAAGTGGTGTTATTTTGATATTTTGCCTGGCGGGGGTTAATCCGTGTTATTTTGATATTTTGCCTAGCGGAGGTTAATCTGTGTTATTTTGATATTTTGTCTAGCGGGGGTTAATCCGTGTTATTTTGATATTTTGCCTGGCGGAGGTTAATCCGTGTTATTTTGATATTTTGCCTGGCAGAGGTTAATCGGTGTTATTTTGATATTTTGCCTGGCGGAGGTTAATCTGTGTTATTTTAATATTTTGCCTGGCGGGGGTTAATCCGTGTTATTTTGATATTTTACCTGGCGGGGGTTAATCCGTGTTAATTTGATATTTTGCCGGGGGGGGGCTAGACCGTGTTAAAATAAAAAGAGAATCTTGGATCATATAATTTTTTGAGGATGTGGTTATGACTATCTGTACATTGTATGTATTCTGTTGTTTAAATTATGTTTATCATAAACTTACCCTGTATTTTGTGTCTGTGGTTGACACCTGCTATGACCTCAATCTATTTGGGCGAACAGAGGAACAGTAAAAGAAGGATTGGCAAGACGATGTCTGAAGACTCTGTTAAAGATGCTTAATTGAAGATATTTGTCGTAATGAAACATTTTGGTGATTTGTAATATGTGATAGAACTGATATTGGTCTGTATTAAACTTTATATTATGTCAGACTTAGAAATACCAATGGGTAATGAAGAACTTTTTATGATATTAATGATTAGTAATTTTCGTATTGATTATTCTAAGCAAGAAGAAAAGAATTTTTGTAAAAAAAAATAATAATAATAAATAATAGGATAAATAAATTGAGGCGTTACAAAGGAGACATTTATTATGGTCTTTTAAGATAAGGAAATATAACTTTGGTTGTTTGAGTGGGTGTCCCTAATCGGCTAACCCCATCTTACTATTTTTTTATTCTTCTCACAATATCTAATTTGTTACTAACCTTTTATGTGACCCCTCTAATTATTAGTAACTTTATTTTGTTAAATTTTATTTTCGTCTTACTGCTACTATCACTAACCCTTTCTAATTATTACTAACTTTATCTTGTTAATTTTCTTTTCTTCTTAACCGTTACTATCACTAACCCTTCTAATTATTACTACCTTCATCTTGTAAATTTTTCTTTTCTTCTTAGTATCACTATCACTAACCTTTATGTGATTTCTCTAATTATTAATAACCCTATCTTTTTTGTTTATTTTATATTGTTTAATTTTAATATTCAGTTATTTCTTTTCATTTTATTTGGTTAATACTCATCTTGTATAATTTGTTTTATCATTTAGTTCTTGTTAAATCCTGTAATGTTATTTTAATTTTTTAAAATTCATAATTAAAATGCAAATGAAACTAGTATATTTGTCATTCTTATATTCTTACATTTAAATTAACTCATTTTATTGATGACAAACTAATTTACTCTAATTTAATATTCAACCATTTTTTATGGGCTAATCTATAATATTTAAATTACTAAATTGTAATCAAGGTTTTGATAATCTCTTGTTGGGATTGATAACTAATGTCGCATCACTTTAAAACAAAGAAAACTATGCTAATTCTGTAGCACAAGAATAACCTAGGTCGACTCAGAGATTCGATCAATTTGGTTCCAACTTCATTTCACAAACAAACAACAAGGGGATTTTAATCGAACAATTTGCAGTCAATGAAAAAAATTGCAAAAACACAAACTAAAATTGAAGAAAAATGTAGAAACTGAAAGAATTGATAAAAGATATTGTAAAATAGATTAAAGAATATCAATCCAATTCACCAAACCAAGCAATGCGAATTATCATAGTTCTCAAATAATGATCTTATTGTGAAATTTAATTCAATGTCATTAGAAGTAGTTCAATCGAATTAACTCCTAAATTAATTCAAATCACAAATCAGATTGAAATATCATCTAAATAATCTATGAATAAAATTCCAAATTAGGAATTGAATCCATAACCTAATTCGTTTCCAATCATAAACACATTCATAATCATGAAAATCGAAGAGAGGATCGAAAAAGAAAATGAACATTCACACAAAAATTGAAATACCAAACCAGAACTAAAATTCTCCTTGCTTGGACTGGATCTTTGGATTGATTGATTGTTTAGTCTTCCATGATCATCATCAGTGGAAGAGCCACGAGATTTGTGCAAGAAAATAGAAGAACATAAATGAAATGAAGAAGAAAACTCAAGAACAATGAAGAAGAGTAGAAAAAAAGAGAAAAAAATTTTAATTATGAAAACTTGTAAAAAAACTAAAGATTCTATTAATTTAATCTAACTAATTGTGTTAATTACACCAATCAAAGCCTAACACGCAACCCAAAACTCAAGTGCAGAGGTTCTATCTTCCAAGCCTAAAATGACCCTCAAAATGGCAGAATTGGCCTCATCTTATCTCTGAAAAAATTGTAGCTATTTTCCTTATATTTCTAGGGACTTTTCATATGCTCCATTTGGTGTTCTGTAGAATCCTCGAGGTCCTGCACAAGGAAGATAGGTCAAGTAAGAAAAAAAATCTAAAAATAAGCAACAATTATCAATTAATTCCAATTGTTTGCCTAAGACAAAAACCGCGTTAGAGTGCACTCAATTAAAATACCCCACACTTAATCTTTTACACTCCTGAGCAAAACTAAAAGAAAGACTAAGAGAAAAATTCAAACTAAAGTAAACCACAAACTAAAAGAAAGGTATGAACAAGGCACACACATTTTTCAATGGATCCTTACAATGTAGAAAAATGGGAAAAAAGAAAAATGGAAGAATGATATCAAGGTAACAAATAATCCATGAACACATAATCACAAAGTGAAAAGTGAAAAGCTAGTCAAGTTGAAATTAAGAATGCACCAAGGTGATAGAAATCTCTCAAAGAATAACACTCAACCTCTTCTAATGTGTATAGGTTTGTGTTTACACTCAAACACGACATGTAACTAGCACATCCAAATTTTGACAACTCTAATTCATTCAATTTGAAATACACATGTATCAAAAGATCAAAAGGATTTTATTGGTTTGTAATGTATGGCTTAGGTAAAGGATGGACAAGAGAATGATATTTAGGCTAAAACTAAGAGAAATGAGGGGCAATGGGGAGTAAGCCAAGAAATAAAAAAAAATGGTAGAAACAAAGAAACAAGGTGGAGAAAAAAAAATTAAAACTAAAATAACTTACAAGGATGAAAATGAACCATAACACACTTTTATTGCAATTTTTTTTCTTTTTCTTTGCTTGTACTTCTTTTTTCTTTGTTTATACATTTTTCTCTTTGAACTTTTTCTTTTTAAACTCTTTCTTTTCTTTTTTATTTTCTTCCAAATCAAAACAAAATACAAATACCCCACACTTGTTTGAAACCCACTCCCAAAACAATTCCAAGGTCCCATTTCTCCCTAAAGTTAGGATAACATGATTTTCCACTTTTTGGTTTGTAATGAGCTACACAAGAAAGACAAGGTTAAAGGCTTAGAAGGGTGACAATGGATATCAATGAAACGATAGGTTTATTTGGCTAGTGGCTAAAAGAAAGAAGGCATAAATCATCTCAGTCAAAACAAGGAATGTCAAAAGAGGTAAGATAAAACATAGAGTAATTTAGCACAAGGGTGAAATCACACATGAAAAAACATGAATGAAATAATGTGATTCATCCACAAAGGCCCAAAAACTCACAAGGCATAATTCTATCACACATGATCCATCTTAAATTCTATTTCTCAAGCCTACTTATCACTTCAACAATTGCAACAATGATTCACATCAAGCATGAAACCTCTCAATCTAACAAAAATTAGTACATTTCTCACAACTTATACAAGTTAGAAATCCTATGAAAAACATGAAAAAGTGCCTAAATTCTATTTTTATTTTCTGAATGTAAAAATAGAAAAACAACAAAACAAAACAAATATAGAAAAAAAAAAACTGAAACAACAAACATAAACAAAAAATAGAAAACGGATTTGTAATCCTCCACCCCACACTTGAAATGCACATTGTTCTCAATGTGAGGATGCAATTAAATAAAAACAAAGAGACAACACATAAAAGAAGGGAAAAAGGAACTCCTCAAGTGTCATTCTAGGCACATCATCACATAAAATTGGCAAGATCAAAGAAAGTTCCGCCACCAGCTCCTCCTCCACTTGAGGGCTCTCATGAAATAGCTTGAGTTGGTGACCATTTACTTTGAAGACCTTTCCGATAACTTCATTTATAATCTCATCTGCACCATGGGAAAAAACATTAGTAATAACAAAAGCTCCATCCCATCTAGATTGAAGTTTACCGAAAATAAGCTTGAGGCGAGAGTTAAACAAGAACACTTTTTGGCCAATATGGAAATCCTTCCTAAGTATCCTAGAGTCATGAAATCTTCAAGTAGCTTGCTCCAATCCTTCCTGTTGGGTTGCACTACCTTCTGCAACACCTACTTGATCTCTCTATTAAAAATCTCTACTTGCCCATTAGTTTGGGGATGATAAGCTGTAGCAACTCTATGCACAACCCCATGTTTCTGGAGTAAGGATGTCAATGAACTGTTACAGAAATGACTCCCCTGGTAAGTGATAATGGCTCTAGGCACACCAAACCTGCAAAAAATGTTGGATCTTGTAACGACCCGCCTCATCGCTACTATATCAATAACTCTTAAAGGTGCAAATCTCAAATTTTAATAAAAACTCCATTAATTTGATTATGAAAATGATGGTAAATTTTTCGCGATAATACAATTATCATACATATATTACAATTACATAATTAAACACATATGTACATATATATATTAAATCAATACATGTCATCCATATGTTAGAACTTCCTTTAGTTTTACATGTATATGCACTTGAAATTACATATCTAACACATAGCCAAAGAACTAACTAAGAAAGAGTTGATTAAACAACACAACTATTTCTCCAAAAATAAATGCGACGTCATCACGTTGGCTTGGCAGCTTCAACAAAAAGAAAATCTCCCCCCAAGGTCACCTATTGCTGCTCATCTGCTCACACGAACGAAAGTTCGCGATCATCACAGGTACCAACCACACGATACAACAAATGCAATAGTGAGTTTATTATATAAAACCAACAAGCATCAGATAACAACAATTGGAAAGGAAACAACATTAATAACCACTATCACTACCACAAGTCCATCAGTCCAATACACACTTGACAAATCCATCATTCCATTACACATTCAACAAAACAATCATCCAATGCATTCCACAACTCAAACAATCATGTTCAGAATGATGTATGCATCTGACTCATCACTTAGCATACAATGTGGTACCATTCTCATAGAAATAGCCTCTCTCAGGAAAATGATGCAGTAGCTCGTCGAGGTCACCCTATCATGCACTGGTCGCTCCCCCCAATGGTGATCAGCCCTGAGTCACAAGGGAGTTCCAAACAGAGTGATGCCCCCTAGTACCCCCACACTTACTGCCACCATTCTATTTCCATCCATGAAATATGAAGTATGAACATGGGCACCATCAATGCAATGACCGTGGATAGATAGGGATCGGAATTTTAACAATCCCTTTCTCTCTTGGGATGCTTAAAATTCGTAAACCCACCCTCGCAAGGTTATCCAGTCATGCACTTCCCATGTACATACATAACACCCAAATATGGGCTCACCGATACACTGACCATGGATAGATAGGGACCAGAATTTTAAACAATCCCTTTCTCTCTAGGATGATTAAAATTTGTAAACCCACCCTTGCAAGGTTATCCAGTCATGCACCCCCATGGTATTCATGTATATCCACATCACACAATGACATTGTTCACATCAAAATTATTTCTTGTCAATGTCATTATCAATATCCACATCATGTCATCTCAATGTCATCAATAACATCGACATCATTTCATTTCAACATCATCATCATAACACCAATATCATCTTATTTCAACATTATGAACCACATTAACATTATCTCATTTAAACATTATAAACCACATCATCATTATATCATTCAATCATCACCAACACATCGATAACATATCATTTTCAATATTATCAGCCACATTAATGTTACCACATTTAAGCATCACAAACCACATAAACATCATCTCATTTCATTCACAATCCATATTACCACAATACTAGTATTTTAGGAAAATTCTGAATTAAAGAGGAGGACTACAATATAGAAAAACACTCTTATGCCTATTTAAAAATTTAATAAAGAATTAAATAGGAAAACATATTATAAAAATTTGGGTAGAGTCTCCTCTGTAATTAAGACTTTTCCCAAAAATCCAATCATTACAATAATAAGATCATTCACAGTTTTATCTATCAACAAGCCAATTCATTGCATCCCATTAGTTAAAAGCAATTTTTCTTGAAAATGAGCACACACAGGAACAAACATACATCAATCATAAATATATCGCGTCCCATTAGTTAAAAACATAGTTTTTCTTGAAAACCAGAACACAGCAGGGACAGGCAGATATCCTCATAGTTGGACTCCCTGACCTCCAACTATGGCATCTAAACTATTACCAATATAATAAACTCCCCTTACCTAATTAGGAGTTCTCCTGTTAAAACCTCACAGTGTTGTTTTGGAGATCTTTCAATACACGTGTTTTCATCCAAACACAGAGCTCTATATACCAAATCGAAGATAATTTAGTATAGATTTCAAAAATAAGGCTAATATTAGCATTCGGGGTCAAATACCCACTCAAATTTAAAAAGAGGCTAAAATGGTGTTTTGAGAGTCCACATCAAAAGACATCATTTTGAACTTCCGATCACATCAATGTGACTAGGGTTCACAAGGATCACAGAAATGATATCAGTTTCATAAAAGGAGACTTTTACAACATCTCATTTTCAAAGGGTTTTTCAAAGGAAGTGTAAAACTCCCAACAACGGTGCCCAAAACACAAGAGACACTAAGAGAAGCTTAAACTAGCTAGAAAAAGACAAAAGAAACCAAGATTACCTCAAGGAAACCAAGAAAGGAGGATTGGGAGCTCTGTTCTCTACCGAAACTTCAAAAATAGTTTCGAAGATTCCGCTCCGATTAAAGGGTTCCTCTTCGTGCAGTGGTCTCGTGGCAAGCAACGACGGTCTGTGGTGGTCTTTGGTGGCTGTGGGTAGTGGAGGATGATGGAGGGAGGTTAGGGAAGGCTTGTGGGAGGAAAAATCCTCCATTTTCATGACTTGAAAGCTTAAATATGTATTCATCACCGCCTTTACTCGCCCAGGCGAGCAAAAGTGCCTGCAAAAATTCGCCTGGGCTAGCTGATCAGATTCTAGAATTTTCTACTTCAGTGAAAAATTAATTTCTCACGTTCCAGACATTATGTTGATAATCCCAACGGTAAAAAGTTACAAATGTGGGTTAGGAACCTCTATTTAAAATTTTAAGATGATCTAATGGTTAAACAATATATAATAATGATTTTACTAAAATAGGTTTTTGGGTCAAACTCGGAATCACTCAATTACAACGCAGCTCGAACAAGCTCTACATACTTGACATCTACATCAAGCAATTGCACACGGATAATTTACATAACATTTCAACTAATCCTAATTAATAAATTAATCAAATCATACAAGGAATACATCATACATATATTTTAAGTTACCGAAATTTTAGGGTGTTACAGAGGACATGCTTTTTGCTATGCTATGAGGTCGGACATATCAGGCAAGTGAAGTACCATGTTGGACAACTTTGCCCTTATCTAACCATTGGAGAATGCATTGAAGGCAAGCGTTTCGCTTGTCCTATGCCATTGGCGCGTGGGGCGTACGCATAATACTCTTGCATATGTGTAACTCGTGGAGTAGGTAGTAGGCTAGTGGAGCTACATCATGGCATAGATTTCAAGGGAGTCATTTCAACTCCCACCAGTTACTGAAAAGTCATGCCTCTATTTAAATGGTGTAAAGATTTGACGTTTCCATCACTGTCATTCTTGCATTTATGACTTTCTCTTCTATAGAACCTTCCTTGCTTCTTGCTCTTAATTCGAGATCTTTCTTCCTCCTTCAATTTTTTTCTATTTTCAACATACTTTTCTTTGATCATGTCTTCTTTTATTTATGATTCTGCCATGGGCTTGGGTGGTAGGGATTTCGGGGGTTCGATCCAGTAGCCCCTGGTAGATTGGGAGGTCATCTCCATTGGAGACTCATCGTAGGAGGATACACGCCAGGGAACCTCTGACAATGAGTCCTCTTCTTCAGGGAGGAGGACGAACTTGCACAATATCGGTGGAGGTATTTCTCACCCCCGGAGGAGAATGGTGCAACCTTTTGCCACCTGTAATACCCTAAAATTTTGATAAATTGAAAATAAATGTTTGATGTGATTGTTGTGTTATTTGTTTGTTTGATAAGTTTGGATTAGTTGAATGATTGTTGTGTAAATTATCCTTGTGATATTGCTTGGTGTAGATGTCAAGTTATGTGGAGTTTGTTTGAGCTGCGTTGAATTGTGTGATTCTGAGTTTGACCCGAAAACCTATTTTAGTAAAATCACCATTATGGATTGGTTAACCGTTGGATCGCCTTCAAATTTTAAAGATAGGTTCCTAACCCATATATGTAACTTTTTACAGTTGGGATTGTCAAAATAATGTATGTAGTGTGAGAAATTAATTTTTCACTAAAACAAAAATTCTAAAATTGTGTCAGCTCGCCCAGGCGAATTTTGCAGACATTTTTGCTCGCCTGGGCGAGTCAAGGCAGTGTTAAATATCCAGAAACATGAAGAATCATGAAAATCTAGTCTTCTTCCTCATCTAAGCAGCCCCCAACCTCCCACCACCATCCTCCACCACCCAAGACCACCGGGGACCACCACGGACTGCGGTTGCTTGCCACGAGACCACCGCACGGAGAGGAATCCTTTAATCGGAGCAGAATCTTCAAAACTCTTCTCAAAGTTTGGTAGAGAACAGAACCTCCAATCCTTCTTTCTTGGTTTCCTTGAGGTAATCTTAGTTTCTTTTGTCTTCTCCTAGCTAGTTTAAGCTTTTATTAGTGTCTCTTGTGTTTTTGGTATCGTTGTTGGGAGTTTTACACTTCACTTGAAAAACCCTTTGAAACTGAGATGTTGTAAAAGTATCCTTTTTTTGAAATTGATGTCATTTCTGTGATCCTTGTTGAACCCCGGTCACATTGATGTGATTGGAATTTCAAAATGATGTCTTTTGATGTAAACTCCCAAAACACCCTTTTAGCCCATTTTTGAATTTGAGTGGGTATTTGACCCCAAATGTTAATATTAATCTTACCATGTAAATCTATATTAAATTGTCTTCGATTTGGTATATAGAGTTCTGCGTTTGGATGAAAACACGCGTATCGAAGGATCTCCAAAAAAACACTGTGAGGTTTTAACAGGGGAACTCCTAGTTAGGTAATGAGAGTTTGTTATTTAGTTATAGTTTCTATACCATAGTTGGGGGCCAGGGAGTCCAACTATGAGGATATCTGCCTGTCCCTGCTGTGTGCTGATTTTCAAGAAAAACTAAGTTTTTAACTAATGGGATGCGATGTATTAATGATTGATGTGTGTTTGTCCCTCTGTGTGTGCTTGTTTTCAAGACAAATGATGTTTTAACTAACGGGATGCAGTGAAATTATTATCGATGGATAAAACTGTGAATGATGTTGTTGTTGTAATTGATTGGATTT
>QARZ01039717.1:1291-33206 GCA_013407115.1 Glycine latifolia
AAGGAATTGTCCAGACCATTGAGGATGTAGTTTCTGTATAGGAAATCAGAGTGCTTCCATGCATCAATCGCAACAACCTTCTCTTTATCATGTTTGTCTCCTTCTTCCAACTTCGGAGCATCTTTCTTGAGAAAACATTCCAAACACAGGGTTGTCAAGTAGAACAACATTTTCTGTTGCCAATGCTTGAAATCAACCCCATTGAATTTTTCAGGCTTTTCAGCAGGAGTCAAAACAGAGGGAGCCTTGTTGTTGTTGACCAAGTTTGCACTTGTCGAAGTCATTTCTGTTACACAAACAGAAATAGTGATTAATCACACAGATTAATCATTCAAAAGTACAGAGAGTAGAGAACAATATATAATAAAGAAAGATAGAATATATTGAACCCAGATTCAAACAAATTGTCTTAAGATTATTGTCGATAATTAAAACTTTAGAATTTGAATACATCCAATTGCACAAGGATCAAAATCTGAGTAGTCAAGAGAGACAATATACTATACTACAACTGCACAAAACGATTTAAACAGAACATATATGATGAGTATGAAACAGAAACATATACAGAGAGATGAAAGGATCCGAGCCCCACTGGGTTGTCTCCTTAAGACAATTTGTTCCCTCCAATTGATGCCAAAGGTTGATGAACAATTGCCTCCCAGGATAGAACGGATCAACGTCTGAAGATCGGTGGTACTACCAATCAACAGCCCAAACAAACAAAGCAAATGTTTGAGGAACCACACACAAAGAATGAAAAATTTATGTGATATGAAAATGCAATATCATGTAAGCGAGAAGATTAGGAAAAACTTTATAATTTTTTTCTAATTGTCTCTGTCTATATATAGACAACAAACAACCATGTTGAAGAGTTGCCGGCGAATCATCGCGACTGTTGGCGGTGAACTATCGCAACTGTTCGTTATTGAAGCGGTTGAGAGTAGTTATTATTTTTCGAATCATCGTGACTGTTCGTTATTGGAGCGGTTGGGAGTAATTATTATTTTTTTTAACCTTTTTCCAACCACCTCTTATTTATAACCCATGGAGTTTTTTTTAAACATAAACTCCAACAATGACATATATACCTGTCATAAATATAGAGTAATGTCGATTTTTCTAATGAAAAAATTTACTATTATATTATTAAGAAAACAATAGGATTTACCTTAATTTATTCTAATATAAATAAAGTTTTTTAACTATTACTTAATTTTATAGTTATCTAGATTTATATTTTAATATTTATTATCAAATTAAAAACTTTTAAAAGATAGAATCAATAGTAACTGTATTAATTAGTAATTTCATCTCCATATATATGAGAGAGAAGGAGGGATCAAAATTACACTATATAACTTGGACAATTATTACATCATTTTATAATTTTCAATTGAATAATATTTTCTTAAAAATCATAGTTGAATTGAAAGTTCATTTCACATATATTACATATGCAAAATTTCATATTAATTCAAAATCATTTGTTATGTTGTTCATATAGATTAAAATCAACCTAATATAAACATTTCAAAATATACTAAAATATAAATCATTTGATTACCTTCTTGTTATTATTCAATTTTGACAAAATTTGGCATAGATAATCTTGGTAATATATAGATATAATTCAACAGTTGAATCAATAAAAATCACATTGCATATTAAGTTATAAAACTAGTGTAATAATTATCAAAGTTATATCATTATAATTTGATATCTTCTCATATATATATATATATATATATATATATATATATATATATAAAAGGAGAGATCCTCTTACTCCAAAAAAGAATTACTTTTTATTATCATTATTTTTTTTTAAATCTAATAGTTGTAATGAATAGTTAATCTTAACCATTAAAATTTTAGAAAAAATATAACAGTTATAATGAAGAATAACTCAAGTTATCCTTGAAGTAATTTATTCTCCCCCTCTTACTCCAATACAGATTATAAGTACATGACTTATGTTTAATTTTATGAGAATCCAAACATTTTATAAATTAATATCATCCACATGCTAATTGACAAAGAATGTTATCAACAATAAAATTATTTTTGTATATTTCGATTAAAAAGATTACCATAATTTTGTTTAACCTTAACATATGTAATTTTAAAAATGGAACTTGCTATCAAGAATCACGTAAGCGCATGTTGAACCATACAAATATTTTAGCTATTTAGGTATCTTACAAGAAGAGTAAGCCACAAAGAATTGAAGGGAGCCGCATAAGGCGAAGCATATCTTTTGGTACAAAAGTGAAGCATGCGGTTTAAGTTAGAGCATACAAGATAAATGGCATCACGCATGATCCACGAGTTTTATTTGTTTTTGGATTTGATGCAGTTGTTTCTACTTTCCATGATAGTCTATAACCTTTATTTTAATATATAATTACTTGGAGAGGAACAAGAATTAATAAACATTTTATTTTAAAAGAAAAGTTATATAGTATTTATTAAAATAAATAAATAGTTCAGACATTAAGTTTATTTTAACATATTTTTATTTTGATAAGAACTATTAAGTAAAGAATCTTTATTTTTTTAGAGAAATATAAAAGTTATAAATAAAAAGAATTATACTCTCTTTTCTCTCCTTTTTAAAACGTAACTCCCATTAGCACCTTAAAATTTCAGTTGCCCTTTCTTTAGGGTGGTTAAAATGTTGTTTTGCATTGTTGCTAGCTTTCATATAGAAAATTGTTTGTTTGAATTATTAGAGACCCTTTTTCTTGTGAAGATTAGAGACCCATAATTCAATGTAGTAGTAGTTCTTAGCCTTTTGTTTTCTGTCGAGTCATCTATATTGCTTCACGAACTTTTTCGACCATTAATTTTTTTTCCTTTCGTATTCATATATTTTGCATAATGCTGAAGAAAATAACATATCTTTCTAAAAATATTTTTTATTATTAAAATTTATTAAAAATTATATAAATGAAATCTATTAAGTAAAAAATATGACTCAATTTTTCTTTAAAAAAAGTTCATTAAAAAATTTTATTTAACGTTTTTCTAATGCTCAATGGCAAGAACGGGAATATACGTATATGACAGCTTCACCAGGACCGTCCTTTACCTTTATTATTATCTGCCTTTATACGATCATACTTTAGTAGTCCAATTCGAACTTTTTGGCAAAACAATGTGCACTAAATAATATTTTGAGATTAGGTATTTTCTTACAAGATTTTTGTATAATATGATATGATTATTCAACAAAAATGTTTTATTTTTAATAAAAACTTAAATTTCAGTCAAAAACTGAAAATATTAAATAAAAGTTTTATAAAATTTTGTAAAAAATGGTAAACACAAATTGTTTAAACTAATATTATGTTAAATTCTAACATAATAAGATCCATCCCCATTACACTAATTCATCATTTTATATTATTAGTTATTATTATTTATTAATATGTTAATATGTTATTAATTACAATAATAAACTTTTAATTGCCATGGCCAACTTCTTCAATTATTTAAAATATATAGTTGCAAAATGGAGTGAAAAAATTTGTGTAATAGAATGAAAAAAATTAAATGCATATACAAAATTCTTTTATAAAATTGAATACAGTAAGTAACATTATTATAATACTTACACAGATTGAAAACCTAAACTCATTCTGGTGCAGTGAAAAGGCATAGGAAGACCCATTAGGTAACGACTCGATTGAAGTTTTATTTATTTTATTTTTTCTTTTGGTTTTCTTATATATTTATTTCCTTTGAAAGGAAGGTTTATTTTGTCTCTCCATACGAGTAATTTTTTTTCCTTGAACTCTTTTATAACATTATAAATTCACATAAATTTATGAAAAAACAATGTAATATGCGAGATGGTTGGTATTTGTATAATATTTAGGAATGTTAATTAGTCCAGATCAATTTGATCTAATAGGAACATTATCTCCTTTCTGCTAGCTAGTTAGCTTTTTTCTTTCTTTCTTTTATTGCATTTTTATTAGTAGAAATCTTCCACTTGGAGATTTAAAATAACATAACTGTGGAAGAAAAGAGAGAAGATTGAGCTAACTTCAAGAAAGAAATTGGCGTTGCAATTATATAAAACAAAAATAAAAAGAATTAACAATATTTCTCGCATTTGGTCCTTGAAACTAGGGATGATAAAATGCACATAAACTCTACAAGTATCCACAAAAATATCCACAATTAAGTGAGATGGATGATTATCTATAATATTGGAGCCGGGTAAGTCACACACGCACACATGCACGCGCACACAAGCACACACATTGTTTTTTTTGAAAAATAATTATATTTTTTTTATGACTAATATTCTAAGCTCGCACACACACACACAAGAGTACCCAACCCGCTCTACTCTGCGCACGCACACACATTGTTTTTTGTGAAAAATAATTATATTTTTTTATGATTAATATTCTAAGTCTCTAATCTCTAATAGTATCATTATCAAAGAGTAAAAACCCTAAATCACAATGTTTGATGATTATCAGAGAGTATAAAATCCTAAACCTTTAATTAGAGTTTTTGTTAAATGATTAGAATATTAACGTTAATAATCGTTATGTTGAATAATTATCTTTGTATGTTTGTTTATTTATGACTTGAGTTTGAACGAATCAATATTATGTTTTTTTTTAATATTATGGGTATATGTTTTTAATGTTATGTTTGGATAATTTTTTACTATATTTGTAGTAATTGTTTTAATTACTTTTTTTTACCATTAACTTTATACATAACTAAAGTACGGGTCACAAGTGTAAATATGGGGATAGAGATTAAAATTGTTATCTGCACGGATTTGGGACTGAATATGAGAACTACTTTTAAATATGAATATGAGAACAAATAGTGTATTATAACACCCTATCCATTATCATTCTTACTTATAACAATAAAAATTTTCATGATCACTTTTGTAAAAAGAAAAATTGTAGACAAGTTTTGAGGTTAGTTATTATAATAAAAAAATAAAAATTTTCTATGTTGTCTCTATTTCTATTTTATATTTTAAATTTTTGAATTGAAATATTGTATGCTTAAAAGGATGCAATGTAGTTGTAATTTTTTTTTTAGAAAACAGACTTTTTATATCAGTTATAACCATAATTGATATAGAAAGTCATTTTCTACGTTTTTCCTCTTATCTCTAAATATAATTCATTGTGAATAGAATCAGTGTAAAAGAAACTTTATACATTAGTTTTAGGCACACTTGTTTTAAAAAGTAGACTTTATTTTTTTCACAAAAAAATAAACATTCTATTTTAATTCTCGTTATCGATGTAGAAAGTTATTTTTTTATACTAGTTTTAAAATCGATCTAGAAAGAAAAAAAGTCATTTACTGCAGTGAGATTGTTGGGAGGAAGTTGTTCCACTCTCCACCCTTGCTATAACATAGTTAGGGAGATTCACTCAGTGCATGCTAATACAGGGAATCTTTCATGAAATCATGTTTTAAGAGAAGCAAACCAAGTTACTGATGCTTCGACCAAACGTGGATTGGACGACGATACAGGATATCATATTTTTGAATTTGCTTCCAGTTTTATTGTTAATGCTTTGAGAGTTGATTCAACTCAAATTGTGTTCTCAAGTGGCTTTTAGTCCTCATTTTTATCCACCAAAAAAGAAGAAAGAACTGGATTTTAGCATCGGTTAATTATACATTCGTTTAACAGTGATTTGTATTTGCTTTGTTTTTTTAGTAGATTTGTATAATTTCATATAATTGCAATTAATTTTATGTAACTTAATTTTTTTATAATGACATAAGAAAATTGTAATTAATTTAGCATAAGAAGAGACATGCCTCAATAGTATAATTAAAATGGATATCTATATAATTAAAACTAGTTAAAACATTTGTTAACATTCATGTATAATTATTGTTAAGATTAATTTTCTTTACCTCTTACACATTTCCCCCTCCCTTCTCTCTTTATAAAGAGATGAAGTTACTCCAAAAATGACTTTTTAGTAGATTTTTTCTCCTATTAACAAATTTGTATAAATTAAAATTTATTAATCTAACTGTTGAATTCAAATATCTTATTTAATATTTTCAAGATTCATTGATTTTACTGATAATTAATCTTCATTAGCTGGTCACCTTTAGTTAGATTTTCTCTTCCAACCATGTTTTTCCATATATAAGATTGGAACTCAAGATCTTGCTTAAAAAAATTGAGTCTTGTATCACGAGTAACAATGACTATATTAGATACTTTACACATAAGAATAATATTGATCTTTAGGGGTATTCACCGGTCGGGTTTGGCTAAACTTGTCACCCAACACAAGTAGAATTTTATGAGTTGTGTTGGATTAAATTTGTGCAAATTTTTTACAAACCCGACTAAAACTAACCGAATCATAATAGGTTGGGTTAATCGTATCTAAATATTTTTAAAATGCTTTTTATTTTGTAAAAAAAATTAGAGCAATAATTTATTTTTACTTGAGACTTTGTAAGTATATAATGACTAAATGCACTAAAAAAATATCAAATTATGATATTATTTGACTAAAAGAATTAATGATTTTAATACTAATACTGTATTTTTATTTTAGATAGAAATAAAGTGTTGTATTAGCATAAAAAACATTAACTAAATTAAGACAAAGATAAAAATAACTTGAAAAAGAAAAAATCATGGGTGATTTTTAATAAACTATATAAGTTAAAAACTAATGTGTTTTGAATTAAATAATTGATTTATATATAATAATAAATTTAATTATATGATATAGGTTGAGTCAGATTCAGAAAACTAAATTTGTTATCCAGTCTCTTTGTAATCATGTTTTAATTAGATTAGATCAGATTTAATCCAAACACTTGAAAAAATTAAATTCAATTAAATTAAATTAATTTGAATGGAATTAAATCATAGGTAGATTCGTACTCATAAACACCCATACATCTCCCTGTATACAAAACGAGAGAGACTTCCTAATGAATTAAACATTTAAACCCAATTAATGTACCCTTGTACTCCATAACTCCAATAACCAATAGACGTACTCAAGAGGACACTTATAATAATTGAACATAAGTGATACCATTCTAATTATTTTAATTAGGATAAATTTTAATTTAGTCCACGTGAATTCCAACCAACCCATTTCTTAATTGCTAACCTCAATTTTGAATGAAATCACTAAACTAGTAGTAGTTGAAGACAAACTAAATTTATTCTTTTCCAACTTAGAAAAAGAAAAAAAAAGTTTGGCATAAAAAATGCACACATACAGTTCGGTAAGGACACGAAATCACCAACACAAATCCGATAACCTTTTCCCAGAAGAATAAATCAATAGTATTGATATGCCAACCAATACTGAGAAGCATGGTCGGATTTTTCTCTAACCAGGCACATAATAAAATCTACTAGTCTAGTCAAGGATCAAGCATTTTTTCATATATAATAACAAAACATTTTTTCATTTTTCACCTTCATTCATATCTACCACTTGGCCACATGGACAATCATCTAAGACTTATTCTCCTACTCTTCCTGTTCCTACTCACCACCTGCTTCTCTTTCTCATTTCAAACTCCTTCAAGCAATAATGAATTCTCGAATCAAAGTTCTTCTCTGAAGCAGCAGATTCTGGAGCTAGCTAATAGTCCCAGAACCGTGAAATGGATGAAGAGAATAAGGAGGGAAATCCATGAGCACCCAGAACTTGCATATGAAGAGTTCAGAACAAGTGCTATCATAAGGCGTGAGCTTGACCTGTTGGGTGTTGGTTACAAGTGGCCAGTGGCTGGGACTGGTGTGGTGGCAAAAATTGGTTCTGGGTCTCCTCCTTTTGTTGCTCTTAGAGCAGACATGGATGCTTTGCCAATTCAGGTTTGTCACAATTTTAAAAACCAAACACAGTCTTATGTTATGTTACTTTTGTATGTGAAGGTCTTTCTTGTTCTTTGTTCCAAGCTTGTCTCCGTTGATGCTACATGGACACATGTGTTGGACATCATTAGTATGTCTGCATGGTCCTGTTTGTGGGTATGAAGTTCTGGCTGGTTTTAGTTTTACCTATTGGTTTTGTAATTTTTTTTTTGTTTAGAATAGAAAAGGATCCTAAATAACTAGTTATTTCTTCTGGGTGGAGATAAATTGTAAAAGAAAGGGAAACAAGTTACTTTGATGTTCAATTGTGTTTATGATTCTCTTGAGTTGGGTATTGGTGTGTGTTTGAATCGGAGAAGTACATGCAGCGGGTTGATTTTACCGTTCCAAAATAAAACAGGAAAGAGAATGGCTCATGTATTAATTTTTGAAGAGGCTGTTGGTCATGTAATTGAGAATCGTTTTGAGAAGTGGAAAAAGGAAACTGGCAAGATAATTATTATTGAAGTCTGCTAAGTAAAACCTGGAGTACTGTTTTTGTATTGGAAAGTTGTAGCCATAATTTTAATTTAAGATCTGTACTGAAATCCGCACCTTACTCCATCAATGTTCTGAAGGGTGAAATCAGTTAATTTCCTTTACAACTTCTAAAGGACTTTTTATTTATTATTATTATTATATTATTATTATTATTATTATTATTATTATTATTATTATTATTTTAATTAAGTATCATCCTCTTACTCCTCCCACACTACTCTAGCTTTGCTCAGATTCTAATCTGTTGTTTATTTATATTGCAAGCGACCCATTTGAGATTAAATGAGATAAAAGAATTTGATCATTTGATATTAGTATATCCCATTGCAATACTTTCTACATTTTTACTAAACTTAGCATGGGGGCTTAACATTCTTTATCAATGCTCTAATCTCCTTGGACAATTTTTGCAATTAATTGAAGGTTAGAATGACAAATGTGCCTGCCAACAGGAAATGGTTGATTGGGATCATAAGAGCAAAGTGGATGGAAAAATGCATGCTTGCGCACACGATGCACATGTTGCCATGCTACTTGGGGCTGCAAAGATACTGCAAGAAATGCAAGACATGTTACTGGTAAAGTGGAATTGGAAAATTAACATTAAGAATTTAAGATATATCATATATCTTTCTTCCTTTAAAAACTTTTTCCTTCCCATTTTCCAGACTACTGTTGTTCTAATATTCCAACCAGCTGAGGAAAGAGGCACAGGTGCAAAAGACATGATCCAAGAACAAGTGCTTGAAGATGTTGGGGCTATTCTTGGGTTGCACTTAGGAGCAGAGTATCCCACAGGTGTCGTTGCATCACGGCCAGGAGAATTTTTAGCCGGGTGTGGAAGCTTCAAAGCAAAGATCAATGGAAAAGAGGGGTTAGCAGGAGTTCCCCAACATTGTTTTGATCCAGTTTTGGCTGCTTCAACGTCAGTGATCAGCTTGCAAAACATTGTTTCAAGGGAGACTGATCCTTTAGATCCTCAGGTGAAGTCAAATTCTCAAATTCAATAGTATAAAAAAACATTGCAAGATGAAACTTTTGGTGCATTCATTAGTATGTATGAGTATGCCTGATTCTCTTTGTGGTTTGTTAGTTCTACAAATCTTTACACAAAGATCTTAATTTGGCAGGTGCTTTCTGTGGCCATGATCCATGCAGGGTCTGCTCATGACATAATCCCTGATTCAGCTACATTTGGAGGTACTTATAGAGCATTCAGCAAAAAGAGCTTCTATGGACTGAGGAAAAGAATAGAAGAGGTAAATATCTTGTCTTGTTATGACCAGTCTATATTGTTTTATTGAGCTGTTGAATTGAATATGAACTCATTAAGTGGGTGTTTAGATTCACATTGAGTTACCAAAAGCATGTTAAGTTACTGGTTAACATGATCTTAGATGAAAATTTACAATTTCACATGATTGATTTCACGTTGAGAAATTGATTTTTGATTCTAGGTTCAAAATTGATTTTGAAGTGAAACAAGTTTTGGTGGATTTTACGTAGGATCCAAAAAAATTTATTGAGTTTTCTTCAATTTTGAAATTCAATTTTGCAACATCCAAACATAAATCACATTGCTTGAAATTCAATTTTGTTCATAATTAATTTTGCAAATGCTCCCCCAGATGCACACTAAATCTTAAAGGGGCCACCTATGCACCTTACTTTCTTCCTAAGCTTTGCGGATAAAAGACAAAATCTTCCTAAGCTTTCCCTGTAGATATGAGCTCACTACGAAGCAAAAATTAAAGATAGAAAGAGATTGCTCAAAGTGGATTTGCATTTGTTTGTCACTTCTTTTGAGCAGGTTATGAAAGGGCAGGCTGAAGTACATAGGTGCTCTGGAGAGGTTGAGTTCTTTGGCAATGAACATCCCACAATCCCTCCAACCACAAATGATGAGAGAATATACCAACTAGCACGGCTAGTGTCTAGTAAGATTGTTGGAGAAGATAACATAGAATTAGCACCCCTCTTCACAGGGAGTGAAGATTTTGCATTTTACTTGGAAAAGGTACCCGGCTCATTCGTTCTTGTGGGTACACGAAATGAGAAGAGTGGATCCATACATCCTGCTCATAGTCCTTACTTTTTCATTGACGAAGATGTGCTTCCCATTGGGGCTGCAATACATGCAGCGTTTGCTCTTTCATACAATCCATATTCAACAAATTCATACCTTTTGTAATACATATCTACCACTTGTAATTCAACAAATTCTTTGGCATAAGAACTGTCAGTGTAATTTTTTTTTTTTTTTTTAAGATGCTTATGAATTTGCTTGACCAGGGTGCTATCACAAATACTCTGCCACTCACAACCCCCCCCCCCCCCCCAAAAATAAGTTTAAATGCTTTATTTCCAGCATTTTATACTTCTAATTTGAAATCCCCCTAGGGCTATAGCCAAAGCAGTGTACGTGAGTAGGAGACATTTCACTTTATATACTGGTTTTGTAAGGTTGAATTAGGTCAAAAATCATATTCTAAAATGGTATTAGAATCTATTATAAGATCTCCCATTTAGGAAAAGCCTTGGACAGAAATCAAAGGTTATAAAGGTTTTCATTAGTTGATAGAGTAACTTATTTTTTATAGTAAGAGAGTTTAAAAAATTAAACACTTATCATAAATCCATTACAGGCTACCTAGCTTATATAATGCCTGTTTACTTTTGCATTGCATTGATGTCGATCCCCATCCTTTGGAAGCATTTATTGTACCTTTGGGTGGTTTGACATGTGAAACAAGTACATAGAAAAAAGTAATAGGACGGTGCTAATGCTTATGCTGGTCCGTTACCATGCCTGGCATGCTTGGCTCATCACTGTGATTCATATTGAACCAGAACAACCACAAGACAGACTACCAAACAACCAATTAACATGGTAAATTTAATTTACTCTTATAAGATAAATGCTGTTACATTAATTACGACACTGCAAGCTGATTAGATCTCTACCTTATAAATCACAACTTATAGGATAAATGATCGAAGGGTCTCAATATGCCATTCTGACTTGTTTAAAGGTTCCGTTCTGTCCATTAGAAGATTTAG
Source organism: Glycine latifolia (assembly GCA_013407115.1). NCBI lineage: Eukaryota > Viridiplantae > Streptophyta > Magnoliopsida > Fabales > Fabaceae > Glycine > Glycine latifolia. The sequence goes on from QARZ01039717.1 coordinate 12,765, forward strand.
CGGTTTCAATATTTATTTTCAATGGGTTCTTGTTAACTTATTTCTTATAATGTCCTTTCATATCTATCTATTAGGAGAAAAAAGATAGAAGCGAATTCTTTAATTTTTTAAGGAAAGAAAAGTAAATTCTTAATGTACTTTGCATTAGAGATTTTTTTATCTATAAATATTAATTTTGTCAGCATTGGAGGTCAAACGTGTGACCTTTTCTCCTTTTCCCTTCTCTCTTAACTATCCAATACCTTCTCCGTCAACCAGAATTGTAATTAACATTTTTTGGCTGAAAGGGTTGGGGCAATTAATGCCCCCTAAACCCAAGAAATCAATTAAATGTCATTATTGGGCTATTATCACTGACCGTGTGTTTGGATGGGGATATTTAAAAGGTAATTCATTTCTTTATGGAATTTAAATTGCTTTATAGGAAAATATCTAGTTTGGATAGGATATTGAAAAATAAATTTAAATTATAGTATTTTTACCGGGTATTTTAATTAGTTAAAATGTTAGAATTTCAAATTCTCTTGAAATCTAAAGAATTTGAATTTCATTTTCCAAAAATTTGCTTGCTCAGGCTCTTACGACTCATGCCTCCCTAATCTTGCAACTCTAACTCGACACTTCGCTCACAACCCTCGAGAGCTTCAATCTGCTTTCTCTCATGGTGGTTCAAAACTTTCTTTCTTTTTCATGCAGTGTTTTTGTGAACTTCAATCACAGTATAATCCCTTCCACAAAAGCGCCTCTTTCTCCAATGGCGATGGAGAACCATCTTTATATTCGACAAAAACCTTTATTGACGGACGAACACTAGTTTCACAGTCGACGTCGTAATCATCAGAGAAGAGAAGATCATGGTTGAAATCAGAAAAAAATGGATTAACCTGGTCATGGTTGAACGTTGCGGCAACGGAGATTGATAGTTCATCAAAGTTCACGAGCACAAAGCCAAACTCCTCTTGTTTCTTCTCATCTACCTCATCTTTGTTAAGCTTCTTTTTGTTTTCACTTTCAATGTTTGGCCATGAAATCTTGTGTGCTGCATTTGCATTTTGAGCTGTATTCCTGCATTAATGAAATTGAAAGGATGATATTGTTTTTTAATTGTTTAATATTATCCAATATAAAACTAAAACTATTTTTATTTTATTAGATAATTAAATATTGATTAATGTTTATTTTTAGTAAAGTTAAAGTTAAACTTTAATTTATAAATACATGTTTAAAAATAAAATTTTACATTAAGTGAAAATAGTATTATTCAATCCAAACAATGAAATTCAAATACAATAAACCGGGAATATTTTTCAGTCAACATCGACTAGCAAGGGCTACTTTTTAGTTGATGTTAGCCAAAAAATATCATCAACCGACATCTATTGAAATACCTGGATGACGTTGGCAAAAAAAATAATACCCACCAATGTACGTTGAAAAATATTCACAACATATTTTTGCAAAATAAATCCTAGTCGATGTTAGCTAAAAAATAACACTAATTGGTGTTGACCTAAAACATCACTGACTTTGGCCTCTTTAAAAATCCCTGATAAAAAATATCAATATTTATATTTTAAAATTACTAAATATTTAAAATTATTTTTAATTAAATATTTTAAAATTAGATAGTGTTTATTTTCTACAAAATTTAATATTTAAATTTCATCTATTTAAAATATATAAATAAATTTTTGCATATGGATAAAATTGAATTATCCTATCCAAACAAAAAAAAAATTAAAATTCAAGAAATTTAAATTAATTTATCCAAACAAAACATTTAAAAAATGAAAGAAAATTAAAATCAAAGCAATTCTCTAGGCATTTCAAATTTCAAATTTCCTAAAATTTTAATTTCAAATTTCCTAAAATTTTAAAATTCCTCATCCCACAAGGGAACCATTCCAAACGTGGGAGTTGTGTCAAACACTTTACAATTAGTTGTAAGAGACACACCAAATTAAGTTAGCAAAACTATCTTCGAACCTATTCACCTATCACATAACATGCACAAAACTACAACGCTGAAAGTTGCTTCTCTTCCTTTTAATTTTGTCCACCAAGTAAAAACACTGATGAATTTGAACAACCCTACGTGATAAGCAAAATTGCTGAGAGAGAATCAACTTTGAATAATGCTATCAATAGCTCTTCAACCATGCAAAGCCCAAAAACGATAGGTCAAAGCGCTGCATGAACGATAGAACAATGACCAACGCGACGTGAGAAACCCTTAATGAAACTGCCTTGATCTTTTCATTTTGAACATGATCCCGACACAATTGAGTCAAATGAGATAATTTGGGACCATCTCTAGAAAATTGAATAGGTTTCCACAATTTTTGTTCCACCGCAGGATTAATCAACTGAAATAATCTTTGAATGCACAAAATAAAAATATAAGGCAAGATACGATCACTTAGCCTCACCCCTCTTGTTGGTTGAAGGAACCAACCGCTTCTGCATTCCACAAAACTTGCTTATGAGAAGAAGAAATACGACATTCCACCCACTTCAATCACTTCAATTTGGGAAAATTGATATCGTTCAAGGTGTCGACAATAAATTACCAATAGGCTTTTTCCAAATCAATTTTAACTGTCATCCAACCACTTTCGCCTTTCTTCTTCTTCATAGAGTGTACAATCTGCTAAGCAATAATAATATTATCCTCAGTGTTGCGTTAGGGATAAAATTGCTTTGGCCCGACGTAACCAACACTTCCTCCACTCTTCTATGTCTCATCGTAATAATCTTTGTAATTATCTTATAGGATACATTATAAAGACTAATATGACAAAAATATTTCATGGACGTAACTGGTTACACCTTTGAAATAAGAGCTATAAGAGTCTCATTGATCATCTTCACTTTTTGTAGCTCATCAAAAATATCTTTTTATGAGATCACAAAGAGAATCTCCCACAATGCTCCACTGGATATTGTAAAAAATTGCTTGTAGGCTTCTGCACTGGGAGATTTAAAATTTTTCATAGCAAATAAAGCCTTGTGAATTTCCTCCGTAGTCACATCCCTAAGTCTCCAATTGGCTATCAGCTAACTTTGGTAATGCTCCTTGAAAGACAAAAAGGAGAAAAATGGGAATCATCAATAAAAAGATTACAAAAGTAACCCGATACTAACCTCTCTTCTTCATCCTTCTCTATGATTACTAACCTCTCTAATTCAACCTTCTCTATGATTCAATTTCCATTATCATCCTAAATAGTTTTGGAAGTGTTCTTCCTTCTTTTGATCGCAGCACTCCATGAAACTAGCAAGTGTTACAATCACCGAAAGAGAGCCACTTTGTCCGAGACCTTTGGAACCAAAGAAGATCCTCTTGTTTGAGCACTTCCTGATACTCTAGCCAAATCTCTTTCTAACTTGCTTCTAGATGCTCTAATACCCAGCAAATGATGTCTCGGGAAATAAAATCAAGGCTTTAAATGAGTTTTTGCTTGAGCTGGAAGATGTCCCCTAAAACCTTTTTATTTTTCTTTACCAATTTTTTTTCAAGAAAGGACCAAACTCCTTATGTGTCATGCATCCAAGTAGCTACAAATTTGGAAGGCCTCCTATTTTCATTCACATATGGTGTGCTTGACATTTTAATCAACACTGTCCTATTCTCAGACTTGAAAAATGACAAAAGAACTAGTACACTTGGAAAACAGATACGCCAATCAATTTTAATAAGGGCATGTTTGAGTCTTTATAACAATTCACCCATATTTCAGGTAAAAGCAGGATCCTAGAAACCAGCATCAACTAGATCACACTCTTGCATCATTCTTTGGAAATCTTGTGTACCCCTCCAAGAAGGATTAGTAGAACCTCCACTACGATCATGAGAGTTGAGAATAGTGTTAAAATCATCCACTATCGCCCAAGCCTCATTAGTCATTTCCACTGTATTACACAAAGATTTTTGTTTCTGATAGTTGGGACTACCATAAACCACTGTGAGAAGCCATATATTTAGCTTGCTTTGTCCACCCCACCCTCAAATAAACAAGTTGCTCATCACGGTTGATAATCTCAACATGCATGACAGAATTATGACCTCCACAGGCACCATATACCCCTAGAATGACCTCGAGCATCAACTATAAACTTACAATGAAAGTCCAATTTTGAAAAAATATAGGCTGCGCTGCTTCACTATTTGCATGAGTCTCTATAAGGAACATAAGAGAAGAATCATATTCTTTACTTATATCATTAATAAGTCCTCCAAAACCATGGGAATTAGTTCCCCTACAATTTCAAGTTAAAATATTCATTTAAACTTGGGGAGAAGAATTGGCTAATGAAAGACCGGATTTCTTTCCTTCAAAATCACCTGCACTAGGGGAAGTAACCTCCATCTTCTACTATTTGAGGCATTGATCCTCCTATATTGGACATAGCCACCTCTTGAGCCCCCTTCACGTTGCTAAATTCACCCAAAATCATATTTGGTTCCTTCTTTTTCAGAAATTTTTGTCTTGTGTTTTCGATAAAGCCTTTATCTATCAACTCATACCACATCTTGTCACCTGTATCAATATATTTCATCCTTTGCAACATTTCTTCCTCTTTCTCCCTCTTATTTTTACGTTCCTCCTCACTTTCTTTATTATCATACATTTTTCTTTGATAACCATGCAGCCCCACTTGGCCCACTTACTTTTGCATAAGGCATATTTCTATTAAAGTCTTTCCTTGTTGCATGCGTTGAAACCTCCTTCAAATTTTGTTGCACCTTACCATGACCCTCCCCTGTCTGTGCATGGTAATTACGCACTTCATGAGTTCTTCATCAGTCACCCTGATCTTCGGACATTTGTCATACTCACTCAAATCTTTATGCCCACCATCAACCTTCTTTATATTCCACTTATAACCATGATTGTTCCTTGCATCAATCCCCATGTTTGGTTCCCTTCACTTCTAAAAGACAATAGCTTGTTTTTATATGGCACCTCATGTTTTCCTTTATCAATAACCATCTCCTCTTCATCAACCTCTCTTCCCTATCTGAATTTGACATTTTTGGTACTCCAATTTGGATCATCTTCCGAAACCCTAGCACAGCCACTCTCATCCTCCATCTCTCTGCCAAATATTTTCCTTCAATTTTGTTTTAATAATTTACTATTTATTATCTACTACAGAGACATTTCTTTTCAAGCCTCATTTTATATTATTTCTATGTTCATTGTTTTCTCTATTTTTTATTTTTTTTTATTTTTCAATGATCAATAAAAGAAAAATTGAAATATTCATAATTTGAAAAAGGTAGACAATTACGTTTAGAATGAGTTACTTCCAAAACATAATAATTTTTTTTAACTAATTTAAAATTTTGAAATGATATCATATTAAATAATTAATAAAAACATAAGTCATACACTTTGAATACAATTATATTTATAATACAATATAGCATATACTTATTAGAAAAATATTAATTTTTAACAAAATAAATTCATAAGTCATATTTTATATAATTAACTAATATTATCGTAAAATATTTTATTATTACTAATTTTATTTCTATATAAAATTAGACTATTCATAAATTAGATTTGACCCATATTCTAATAAAATATAATTTTAAAACTTAAAATAAAAAATTTCTTCTTTTAATTAATTAACGACTTGTTTAAATGATTATCAATTTACTTCTTATATAATCTAGGCAAAGTTACACTTTTGATCATTTATCTTAATTTTTAGTTTCAATTTTATCTTTTAAAAAAATTATATTTAGTCATTTATATTTTAAATTTGGTCCTTTCATCAGTTTAAAATTAATTTTGTTAATAATTTTAACATAATTAATGACAGTTAAAACTCAACACGCAAAAAATACTTACTAACATGGAAATGTTTTTGCACGCGTAATTAACATAGTGACCTTTTTTAACTGTCACAATTATATTTTAAATTTTATTAGCGAATAACTTTAGAAATTTGATTCTCGATTTCTCTCATGATTTACAGTAACTAAAGTTCTATTTCTATTTCATTCTATTTTCCAATGAAATCTTCTTGTCATGTTGATTGAAATGAGTCTAATTAACAAGATAAAAAGGAAGAAGTTAAAATATGAAGATGATTGATGAAAATTGTCTGATGATTAATGAAATTTCATATCTCAAACCTTATTAAATGCATCCTCACCAAACAATTAAAACTTTGTATGGCCTCCACAAATAATTTTATGTATTGATCCTTTGTCTCTCTTGTTGAATGATTTTAGTAAGTTAATTACATGCTATAGTAAAATAAAATGATAATTTTCTAATATACATATTTGATATTAAAAAATATTATATATTTTCTTTATTTACTTACAACTTTGTATGGATTTAATATTGATTTTCATTAGTTAATTAATAATTAAATAATATATACAAATTAAAGAATGAAACAAGTTTCAACCACGTAGTTTCGCATGGTAATTTTCACTAAAAGTTTTACAATTTGATATTTTCATTATACTACATTATTTTAATGAATAATATGCTATTTAAAAAATATCAAACAAATATTCATTGCTAGATAACATAAATTGAAGCATTGAGACTAATGCATAGACCTACATCATGACATCACTACTACAAAATAAGCATTTTGTTACAGGCCCAATATATGGGTCTAATGAAATATCTTATTATCGTGAAGCTCATTAAAGGTCTATCAGCTCAGAATCTCAACAATAACTGGGGAGATCTTAACAAAGGGCATAACAATCATCAAAGGAGATCATAACAAACATAACAAACAGATATCTTATCAAGATGTTATATCTTATCTAATCAAGAGGTGACAACAATTTAACCTAGAGGTAACACTATTATAAATAAGAGGTACGCTCACAGATATAGGCATTCTCTCTCTAAACCCTAATATATGTTGTCACTGTGCACACACATCACGCCCAAGATTGATATCGTCGTGCATGGTGATCTGCTTGACTTAGAGGTATCTTATCTATAGATACCTTGGAGAGAGTTCTTGATCCAAGATTGAATCACTAGCTATCCAGCTAGACATTGTTGTTCTCAACGACAGAACAATTGGCACCGTCGAACGCTAAATTTCAAATCCCACGTTCGCAAATCTCACGTTCACAAATCCCACGTACGCGATGGTAAACACGAGAAGTAACAATTAGATGACGCACCCACGTTCTGATGCAGGTGTACGGAGGGACTTACTTTCAAATCCTGTTTTAGAGGAGGCGAACCCACTGCCCCCTCCAATGTAGAACATGGCACTGCCCCAACCTGTGAACTTTGACGCTGCCCATGTAAGTGATGAAGTTTCAGATGCAGCCTCCACTCCTGTGCCAGTGACACGGGTAGTCACACACAATCCAGAACCTAATGAGAATCTCATGAACAACGTTCTTAATTAGATCCTGGCTTGAATGGATGAGATGGAAAGGAGGTACGCCCTACAAAAGCGAGAAGATATCAGAAATTTAAAGCTCCAGATGGAGGAGCGTAGTGCCACATTGAGACGTGAAAAAGAGCAATGTATCCAGCTTATAGAGCAACGCTTCAGGAGCATGGAGAACTTGGTTCATAATGAGAATCGGGGACAGCCAAACCAGGATACAGCCCAAAACGGTATATACCAAAATATCAATCAAGAACGAGTTTTTCCAATAACTCGGGGTGATTTTGGAAGACCAGTTAATCGAATGGAAATAAGGGATTCATCCCGAGCGAATGCTGGAGGTCTAGCCCAGTCTAGAGATGCAAACCTAGTCCAAGATGACATGGGACATGCGGCTTGTATGCAAACAGAAGTTCCACCCCAAAATGCCACTGCAGAAGCAAACCAGACTGCTCAAATTCGGGTTGTGATCCCTGATGTTCAGGAACCCGAAATACTAGAGAAGCTGTACCCTGGCCAAAAATGGACGGGGGAGTTTACAGGAGGAAATACAGTAGGGGGCAACATAACAACAGTCCCTTCATTGATGAGATTGTCAATGCTCTATTCCTGGAAGATTTTGACGAAACTTTCCTGTTAAAGTATGATGGAAGCCAGGATCTACAAGTGCATATTGATGAGTTCGATATGCAGATGTGTGTAAGGGGAATTGATGAGCCCATTATTTCTCGAAGTTTTGCTACGACTTTATCTGGGGCTGCACAAATGTGGTTTCACACATTGCCACCACGGTCAATCCGTAACTTTGAAGACTTTGGGCAGAAGTTCCTGTTAAATTTTGCCACTAGTAAGAAACAACCCAAGTCCGAATTCGCACTTGGGAAGATAAGACAACAACCTGGTGAAACACTCTAGAGTTACCTGGACCGTTTCAAGGAGGTAGCCTTACAGGTGCAAGGGTTGGAAGAAAAAGTGCATGTGCATATCATCGCTGCCGGGTTGGATGGGTCATCCTGGCTGGCAAAGTCAATCTATAAAGACCCAGTAAAATCTTTGATGGAGTTTAGGTCTCGATCAAAGAAGTACCTGGAGCTAGAGCAAATGGAGATTGCCAATGCGGTTAGCAGAGAGAAAGAAAGAAGTCCCAGAAAAAGAAGCCCACCTCCAAGGGGTAGAGAGTAGCAAGGGGTCACAACCAAAAAAGAAACGCAGATACCAGGTTCAGGCCAGGAAAATATGAGGCCAAATATGAGAAGTACACCCCATTAAACGCATCCCGGCCACAAATTTGGCGAGAAGTAGCTTCAACCGAGATGAAAAAGGTAGACCGACCTCGTCCATTGTACAATAAGGCGGGGATAGATCAGTCCTGGTTCTGTGAATTCCACGATGGACCAGGGCATACCAAGGACTAATGTTGGGATTCACGGGATGCAATTGAGAAGTTCGTCAGAGATGGCAGACTCAGGCAATATGTGATAAAGACTCAGGGTCAGAAAATCAAATGTAAAGGCGGGGGTTAGAACGAAACCCAGGCACACGGGAAAGATAGAGAAAAAAAAAAGAAAAAAGCAAAATGATGATGGAGGTGAATTTCTAGAACCCGAGTTTGAATGTAATGTCATCTGTGGAGCTTTGGGAGGAGGAGGTGACACCGCCAGCCAAAGAAGGAAGTATTTGAAGAAGGTTCTTTTAGTCAGAGAACAACCTAAGTTCAAAGAAAAAATTAATAAGGCGGAGCCCCCTCTACTCTACTTCACGGAGGAGGATATGAGAAACATAGTCCCGGATCATAAAGATGGCTTGGTAATTACTGGAAGGATAGTTAATTGCCAGATTAAAAGGATATTTGTAGACAATGGCAGTTGCGTCGATATAATTCTATGGAGTGCTTTCAAGAAAATGAATCTTGATGAAGTTGACTTGAAGCCATGCAAAATAGGCTTAATAGCGTTTAATGGGAAAACACTGCCCCCAAAGGTTACATTGAGCTCAGAATGACGCTAGGCACTAAGGAAGTATTCAAGTCAGAATGAATAAAGTTTATTATGGCCAACTTTCCCTCGCAATATAACGTTATATTAGGGAGACCAACTATCCATAAGTGGGATATGTTAGTCTCTACTAAGCACCAAAAGATAAAAATGGTGGGGAACAAAAACAAAGTAGTTACAATCTGCAGAGACCAGAAAGAATCCCGGCAGTGTTACTACAACGCGGTCAGAGATAGCGAGGGTGGTTAATCTTCACCACCCCGGATTCGGCAAGGAGACCAGTACAAAAGAAAGGTCAAGGAACATAAGTCAAGGAAACCGGTTAATATGGTAGAACTTGAGATGAGGAAAGATGCTAAGGAACTGAGACTAGAGCCGGCTGGAGAATTGGAAGACTTGAAAATAGGGGATCAGCCTTGGCAAATCACCAAGATTGGTAAGGCAGTCACCCCGGCTATAAAAGCCAAATTGGTAGAATGCCTAGAAAGAAATCAAGATGTTTTCGCATGGAAGGGTTAAAAGATACCGGGAATTGACCCCAATTTATGTTGCCACAAGTTATCAATGTACCCCGGGTCAAAGTTCGTGGCGCAGAAGAAGAGGAAACTCGGTCCGAAAAGAAAACAAGCACTGGAGGAACATGTTAAAGAATTACTGGATGCCGGGTTCATATGAGAAATCTAGTACACTAGATGGTTGTCTAATGTGGTGATGGTGAAAAAGCCTAGTGGTAAATGGAGGGTATGCACAGATTTCACTGATTTGAATAAAGTATGCCCTAAAGACTCATACCCAATGCCCAGCATTGATCAGCTAGTGGATAACTCGTCCGAGTTCCAGTTATTGTCCTTCATGGATGCTTATTTTGGGTATAATCAAATACAAATGTACCCAGAAGACCAGGATAAAACGGCCTTTATAGGCAAAAGAGCGAATTATTGCTATAATGTTATGCCTTTTGGGTTGAGAAACTCGGGGGCCACATATCAAAGAATGATGAATAGAGTATTCGAACACCAGCTCGGTCGAAATATTGAAGTATACATTGATGACATGATTGTCAAGACAGCTAACCTGGCTGATCACATGCAGGACCTAGGAGAAACGTTCAACAAGTTAAGGGAATACTAAATTTGATTAAACCCGGTCAAATGTGCTTTCAGTGTTTCGACTGGAAAATTCTTGGGATTCATGTTGACTCATAGAGGAATAGAAGCTAATCTGAACATATTTAAAGTCGTGTTGGACATACAATTTCCAACAAATGAAAAAGAGGTACAACAATTGACAAGAAGGCTGGCGACTTTAACCTGTTTTCTCCCTAAATCGACAGAGAAGGCACTTCCTTTCTTCAAGCTACTTAAAAAAGAGGCTACTGTAGGTTGGAACCTAGAATGCAAAGTGGCATTTAAAGAAATCAAAGAATTCTTAGCTTCTCCACCTGTACTGTCAAAACCAGAACCAGGAGAAGTTTTGGTATTATACTTGTTCGTGGGAGATGAAGCGGTCAGTGTAGTACTAGTGAGGCAGACGAAGAACGCACAAGTTCCAGTTTACTTTGTAAGTAGGGCCCTTCGAAACTCTGAATTAAGGTACCAAAAGTTAGAAAAAGTAGCTTTTGCACTGCTGATAACAGCAAGAAGGCTTCGCCCATACTTCCAAGGCCACACGATCATTGTCAGAACTAACCAGCCAATTCGACAAGTAATCCACAAACCGGATTTGGTTGGAAGGATGATCAACTAGGCAATACAATTATCTGAGTTTGATTTGAAGTACGAAGCTCGACACGCTATAAAATCTTAAGCGCTGGCTGACTTTGTTATGGAGTTAACTCCATCTGATAGAGGAATTAGGAATAACACTAATGTATGGAAGATATATGTTGACAGATCGTTAAAGGTAGTAGAGCTCGGATCATAATTGAAAACCCGAAGGGAATAACAGTTGAGCAATCACTACAGTTAAATTTCCCAACATCAAATAACCAAGCTAAGTATGAAGCATTGATAGTCGATTTGGCTCAGGCAAAGGAACAAGGAGCTAAAAAAGTAAAGGTGCTTATTGATTCCCAGCTCGTTACAGCCCAGATTGAAGGACAATACCAGGTGAAAGGGCCATTATTGGCAAAGTATCTTAATAAAGTCAAAGAAATCATAGCTGACTTCGATGAAGTTACTGTTAACCACATTCCCAGAGGAGAAAACGTCAGGGCTGATATCTTATCAAAATTGGCAAGCACCAAGAACTCGAGAAGTCATAGGACCGTGATCCAACAAGAAGTCTCCGAACCCAGTTGTATAATGAGAATCTCGGATGCTGAAGATTGGAGAAGGCCCATGATTGATTATCTTGAAAGAGGAATCTTGCTAGATGATGCTCTGGAAGCCAAGAAATTGGTGCGTGATGCCGTTATGTACACCATTGTGGATGATAACTTGTACCGTAAAGGGTTACATACCCCGATGATGGTGTGTCTGAACCTGGATGAGGTCGAGTATGTGTTTACCAAAATACATGAGGGAATCAATGGCCAACACATGGGGGCCAAGGCGTTAGCAAGGAAATCACTTTGGGCAGGATACTATTGGCCAACTATAGATGTTGATTCAAAGAGTCATCTCAAAAAATGTGAAAGTTGCTAGAAGCATGCCAAGATAATATGGTCCCCACCTGCCGAGTTGAAGTCTATCTTGGCTTCATGGCCCTTTTTTAAGTGGGGAATGGATTTGTTGGGACTTTTCAAGGTGGCAGAAGGAAAACTAAAGTGGCTGATAGTTGCAGTGGATTATTTCACTAAGTGGATAGAAGTGGAACCTATCAATACCATAACTTCAGCCCAGGTGCAAAGTTTTTTTGAAAGAAACATCATCTCCAGGTTTCCAAAATTCTATCCCAAATCATTATTTTTCCTTTGTTAGGATCAATAAGCCGTGGTCTCGGCAAGTACTGATATTTTCCTTTAATTTGTAAGCATAATTCGGCAATTATGTTGTTTCTCATTTATTGAGATCATGAGTCATTTTATAGCAAGTTTTCCTTTGTTAGGATTCGTAAGCATAATTTGGCAATCATGTTGTTTCTCATTTATCGAGATTATGAGTCATTTTATAGCAACTTGCAAATAAATGAAGCATTTTTGTCTTTATTATGACTTTGCATATAGTAAGGAAAATCGGTCATCACGGCTGGGTTATGAAAAGATGCGCAGATATAACCTTCGCGTATACGATGCATCAAAGTTATTATCTTGACAAAGAGAAATAAGCTATTTAAACCTTGATCAAGTTAAAATGTAGGAATGTTTGGTTAACAAATCCAATTTCTACATGTAGCAAGTTAATCTTTGTCAAGATTAAGTTCAGGGATGATAACCCGGAACATGTTGCAAAGACAAAACAAAAGGAATCTTTGTATAATATAATGCCTGGTCATTGAAACCAGATGAATATTTATGCAGACTGCGAATAATATTTTTTATTTGGGCCAAATCATTTAATAGAATCCAATTTAAAATGGATTCATACGTGTGATCGGAATTCTAAGAAGACTGGATGATTGTATGCAAAAAGTTAAACAAATATTAAGCAAAATAAGACCAGGAACAAGCCCGACAATGTTTGGTACAAATTAAAAAGGGGCTCAAAGACCCCAAAAACAAAAACAAAGAAAAAGATTACCAGTTAACACGAGCATCCTAGCTCTTAAACACTTAAGCTGCCCGAGATTGAGCTTGATCATCAGTTTGAGTGGCAGGGGACACCTCTTCCTCCTCATGGATTTGATCGTCATCCAACTGAATTATTGAATCTTCACAAGGAGAAGGGGGAGGGACCAACTTGCCATCACTAACGTAAGCCTTGAAGTGCATACCATTGGTATTAAGCTCAATCCTGAGGTTTAAACAACGAATCTGCTCCAAGGTATTCTTGAAGGACCCCTCCACGGCTGCTGTGAGCTGACTTCATACGTACTCCCACTCCACCTCAGTCTGTTCCAGTGTCTTCTGTTGCTTGATATACAATGTATCCAACTCCTTAAAACTTTTCGTTGTCATAGCGTTTGTTTTCCGCACAGAATCTAGATCAGACTTCAACTTTGCGGTAGTACTTTGAGCCGCAAAAAGTTCTTCACGAGTCTTCTTGGTTTCTTCCCTAGATGCTTCAAGCTCATTCACGCTTTTGATAAACCTGGTCTTCACAGTCGCTAAACTATGTACCAGGGTTGAGCATTTTAGGGCACTAGCCGAGCTCTTCAATTTCAGCATCCGAAAAGGGAATCGGATCTGCGAAGTGCTTGGGTGCTTGAACAACCCAGAAGAGTTCGTCAGAAATACAACCCTTCTCCCACAAGGATCCGGGTAATATCCTGGGTGCAATGGAAGAGGAAGGAGTAGGAGCAGACACAGCCGTAGGTGCCCGGGGTGAGGTCATTGTTGGAGCAGGTGTTGTTGAGGCAGCAGGAGCCTTCTCCTTCTGGGCCTCTGAAAGATTTCACTTCTTTGACCCGCCTTTCCCTGTTTCTAGAGCGACAAGGAAAGAAGGAGATTGAGATCGCTTCGCTTGCTTGGAAGCGACCGCTTTTCCAGAACTTGAAAGGGGAGGTGTTGGTTTTCCCGTACCGGCAGCCGGGGTCGGAACAGAAGTTAGTTGCTTTCCCATTTCAGCAACTGCAAAGTAAAAGCACAGGCACAGTTAAAATAAGAAAAGTCTTATATAAACAAATAAAGATGAATATGATCATACTCGATGGTGTAGAAAACCCGGATCCATATTTGCGAATAAAGGAAGAAACACTGGGATGGCCATGAGCTTCTTTATAAGTAGTTATCCGGGTAACCGAAAAAGAATCCGAATATGACAAATCTGTTTCTTCAAAACGGTAGGATGATGGAGAAAACTCATGACGAGTATGGGACTAATAGAGTGAAAATTTCCACTCTACGTCCCCGGAATTAACTGAACAAAGGAAAAAAGGTTGTTTGTCGGGTTCGGCAACAACTTTGAAATATTTGCTTTTGAAATTTTTAAAAGAATCGGTATATACATGAAAGAGCTTTCGCTCAGTATGACCCCGATGGAGGTCCATCCCTTACCAATTTGAATAGTAAAATAATAAAAGAAAAGAGGAATAGTATTGGGGATTTCTAAATGTTCACAAAAATGTTCAAAAGTTTTTATAAAGCCCTAGCTATTTGGATGAAGTTGCGAGGGAGCTAAATGAAGATGGTTTAAAATATTCATTTGAAACTCGGATAAGGGAAATCGGATTCCTATCCGGGTTATCAAAAAGAAAAAAGAATGGTGATTCTCCTCCCTCGAAGAACAAATAGGCTTGTTCTTGTCAGAAGGGCGCACCACAAAATTTTCTTGATTCCCGATAGGAAGTGCAGAAATGTCATCTGAATTAAGCTCGGATAATGTTTGCAGAACTTCATGAGTTACCCATGGGAACTTAGAAGCCATGGAAGGGGAAGGGGAAGGGGAACCGGGAAGCAATTCGGCAGAGTGGGACTCGACAACTTGTTCCGACGATGGGTCCATACACACCTACATTAAACAAATAAAAATTAGTAAGACAGTGGCATCCTGAAGAAAGACATTTTTGGTTGCGAGGAGAGCTTGTAGAGTTAGAAGAATCATCCAAGACTAGGATGATGTTCTCAGATTCATCAACATTCTAGACGAAATCAGAAGCTCTAGCCGGCATAGAAAGGACGCCATTTGGCTTGGTGAAAATCGGGTTAGAGACAAGAACCGAATTATGATGACAAGACCCAAGAATAGAATCAGCCATAGAGTTACAACCAGATTCTACAAGTTGGGCGCTTTCATAAACACAGTCGAAACATGGTTCGAACCGAGTTTCTAAGACAGGTTTTGATGAAAGGATGATACTACTGTGGGACAATGAAGAATTAGGGTTCTTCAGTTCAAAACCTTGAGAAAAAGGGGAAGGACGTACAGAGGAAGCTCTAATGTCAAACTGACCCTTAGGTGTGCTTAAAGGAGTTTTATTTTCAGGTAAAGGAATTTGGTTTTCGGGAACTTTACTTTTCCCTTTTCTACCAACCTTACCAGTATATGATCGAAGTAGAGCTTTTTCCCTCTTTTCTTCAAGAAGGGCAAACCAAATAACCAATACCCAATTCTAGGGGGAATGGTTTGGCGTAATCTTGCCTCTTCCTCGGGAGAAATACTCATTTATAAACGAAGAAAATAACAAATGCTTCAAGAAAACTGAAGAATTAAAGTATTGGTAGTGCGGTACCTGTTCTGCGAAGATTGCTTAGAGATCAGGAGACGAAACGCTGAGAATGGTAGAAACGACGGCTCAAAAACACAAAATACTCAGAAAGAAGAAAAGAACAAGAAAATGCAAATGAAAAATAAAGGGGATATGTATAAACGCAGAGGAGAATGAAAATGTAATCATCGGATTTGTGCGAAACGTCACGTAATCGTCGAACGTATGTGCAAGCGTAACCGTCAAACGTGTGCGAAGGCTCACATCTGGGGGCAAAAAAGACTAGTCAGTTCAAAATTTCATAATTAGCGCGCAGTATGAAATGACATAACATTAAATACGCGTGAATATCACAGCGGGAAAATAGAACGCCAACAGTGTACTACAACAAATGATACGACAACGTGCAAAAAGCAACTTCAAGATAAACGTACCCTATTCCTAATGAGATACGTGGACCCTTGTGAATGTCCAAATCCGAGGGGAGTAAGATTGTATAAATCCGGGGGAACTGAAACACATACAATACTCGAATATGGATAGTCACGGTTGCAATAAAGAAACAACCCGGAATATACAAAATCGGGATCAACCATGAAGAAACAACCTGACATATACAAAAGTCGGGATCAATGTCAACAAAAGAAGCAGAGTTGGGGGAAATTATGTGCGCAAATCAGAACCCGTAAGAACTAGAAGACGAGATTGTCAACTAATACACCTAGGCTGCCGAGAAGTCTCGACAACTGGGCTAGGGGGCAACTGTCACGGACCCAATATATGGGCCTAATGAAATATCTCATTATCATGAAGCCTATTAAAGGTCCATCAGCTCAGAATCTCAACAATAACTGGGGAGATCTTAACAAAGGGTATAACAGTCATCAAAGGAGATCATAAAAAAATAACAAATATATATCTTATCAAGAGGTTATATCTCATCTAATCAAGAGGTGACAGCGATTTAACCTAAAGGTAAC
Source organism: Glycine latifolia (assembly GCA_013407115.1). Lineage (NCBI taxonomy): Eukaryota > Viridiplantae > Streptophyta > Magnoliopsida > Fabales > Fabaceae > Glycine > Glycine latifolia. Next base: position 29,380 of record QARZ01039717.1, read on the forward strand.
ACCATTATAAATAAGAGGTACGCTCATAGGTATAAGCATTCTCTCTCTAAATCCTAATATATGCTGTCACTGTGCACACACATCACACCCAAGATTGTATCATCGTGCATGGTGATCTGCTTGACTTAGAGGTATCTTATCTATAGATACCTTGGAGAGAGTTCTTGATCCAAAATTGAATCACTAGCTATCTAGCTAGACATTGTTGTTCTCAACGACAGAACACATTTAACATCATCAATTTAACATTGGTTACTAGGAAATTAATGTTAAATTAGACGCGGTAACATTTCCATAAATAAATGGGTGTTCTTAACATTGATTTTTGAAAAATCAATGTTACTATAACAAACTTAACATCAGTTTTCAAAAATCAGATGTTGTTAGTAATTAGTTAACATCGGTTTTTGAAAAACCGATGTTACGATATCGATGTTGTGGAATGTGTCGTTAACATCGATTTTATTTAAAAATTTATGTTAGCTCTTTTATAATAATTCTAAATCTTCCTCTAGTGCCTTACTCTCTATTTCTCGCTCACTCTCTTGAACGTAACCCTTGCTCTCCCTTCTTTCCACTCTTTCATTGCCCACTGCGCCACCGCATCACTACATGTCTGTCGCTGCATGTTCGGCATTGTGTCACTGCTACCGTCGCTGCGTGTCCTTTGCTGTGTCACTGCCACGGTCACCGCGTGTTGAACCAAGTTTGTTCCTGCCTTGTTTGTACCATGATATTGTCTTTTCTCTTTTTTTCTAGCCACTTCAATGTTGTTTTTTACTATTAGAGTGTTTTTCCTACATTTGAGCTTAGTTCGAATGTTCAATGTATTATGATATTTCAAAATCCTATTTATTTCAATTTTAGAGTAGTAGCAGGTTTGATGCTAGCGAGAAATTACATGAGAAAATGACAATTTGCAGGTCTGATTCAGAACACTTTAAAGCGTTTGGGTTACGTATTTAGTTAAGACTTACGTGAATTCCAAATTAGTAAAGATGTTTGGGTTGATTACCTACCACGCTTACAGATAATAAACAAGCATTTTCAACAAGCGTCCTTATTTCCTTTTTTTTAATAATAGTAATTTTCTAAGTCCTAAATCGAAATAATAGCAACCATTTGCTTTGGCCACTAGAACGATAAAAATTCTAAGCTCGTGAGAAGGTGGCTTCGGGAATGTCGGCAAACAATTATTGTTTATTAACCCCCAAACTAAATAACGATATACATGCTTCTTTTTATCAGCAACTGTTAACAGAAAAGTATCAATTCAAGACTAAGGCAGTGTGCCAGATTGGTTAAAAATATTCTTTCAACCTTCTAAGAGCTTTTACAACGAAGTATCAATCCGATCCTACAATTAACCAGTTTTAAAACCGATATCAATCATGTTTAAGGGTCATTCAAGTATGGGGAAAAGGTTGGACAGAGATGCAACAATTCAACAAATTTTATTTTAATCTTGGTCGTGGAATAAAGGTTATGAGCAGGAATTGGAAGTGTCTTTTGTATTATAAGCCTCTAATTTTTCCGCATTTATCAGGGGCAGTCAGACTTAAGACATGAGCTAAACTATTATGTTATCATTGCATCAGCGAATGTGTTGTGTAACTGAATTTGTTGGTGACAGTAAGCTATTTTACAGAGCAGGGTCATTATGTTGTTGATCTTGTCTGTATACTTTTAGCTTGGAGTATATTAGTTGTCTTTAACTTTTGGGATAAGTGGGATTTTTTTAAGTCTTGATGGTTACTTAATATTTGCATTGTTAATGTCAAATATGGTGTAACTCATGCTGGGATGTTGATTTTGTATCCCCTACAATGCCTTGGTTTCGGATAGGAAGGGATGATGCAGATTTTGTAAGGTCGAGTATATCTTATATTCTCAATATAATGTATGTTTTATCCACTTTCTAGCAGGTGACAAGATTAATGATTATGTTCTACATGTATCAGAGCTGATCCCCTTTTTGGTTTTTCTTGCATAGGTTGAACTGAATACAAGTCCGAAGCCATTGTTTGACACTGCTGTCAAGTTCAGTTTTGATAACAAATTGTTTCCTTCTTTTAAAGAAATTAATTGCTTAATATTTTAAGGATGAGCTAGTTGTGCGTACCCATTGATCTCCAGCTGGTACACCATTGGGGGATTAATGTGTAACTTCTTCATTGGAGATTATGGGAAGAAAAATAATTAATTAAGTTGGTATTCTTATTTTTTTTAATTCTGATTCTGAAGTTGGGCATGGTTGCTCTTAAGATTAAGAAGGTCATGGGCATGGTTGCTCTAGTAAATTTGGGATCTATTGTGACTTGTGAGCAATGGCCAATACTTAGCCAATTCTGCAGCACACACATTCATGGTGCATGCAGTGTGCATGTGCATATTTTATTTTACAATCAGGGAAGGATAACATAGGGAAGGGAGAGGGTTGTGTTTGTGTTTGCGTTGTGTCATGTGTATGTGTCTACTTTTCTGTAACTATTCTTGAAGCTCAGTATGATTGAAAGAAATAAAGAATAATTAACTTTTTTTCTTAATTCTTTTTTCTTCTTTGCTTAATTCTTTATAGTTTTGGACCCTAAAGTAAGATGGAAATACATGTATATATTAGTTTTATATCTTTTGTTAAAATCAAGTTTCTTTTGTTGCCTAATTGCTCATGTAAATTATTTACCATATTTAGGAAAATTGAAGAAAAGATATGAAAACAATAGGAATACCCACAATTAACCAAGAGGGGGGGGGGGTGAATTGGTTAAAACTTAGTCTTTTAAAATTTTCTTTTCTAAATCAGAGTTAGGATCTTAATCACTTTAAAACCAAGAAACCTTTAATTCAATCAATTCACTCAGCTCAAGGAATCAATGTCTCAAAACAGAACTTGTTAAGCAATGATAAGAATTCAAAGAACCAATGAACAAGATAACCAAAAGAGATTAGAGAGCACACAAACAACACAAGAATTTATAATGGTTCACTTCTCAAGAGAAGCTACATCCAGTTTCTAATCAACACTAGATTAGAATTCCACTATTGAAAATTTCAGTTCTTACAAGCTTGATTACATTTACTCTTTATCAACCCTAGATAAAGAAAGGAAATCTAAAACCCTATTAGACACCTTAACAAGAATCAGAAAACACTACTCTGTTCTTCCCTAGAGAACACTACTCTAGTGCAAGCCTCAAGAAAAAATTACAATAGCAACCAAATACAAAATAATTCAAAACAGAATTACACCTAAAGAGAATGGAGAGAAATAACCTGATGATCCAATGTTTATGAATGCAAATGAATTACCAACAGTGCTGAATCATCAACTAAAACTTCAGAACAAGCTCTCTTATTCTTCTTTGAAAGACTCTTGCCCAAGTAATTAATCAAGAACTCATGTGATTTAAGAAGGGGACAAGAGGTTTACAAGCATAGAAAAACTCTTTGAATCTTGGTGAAAGCTTGAAGGTAATCAGATATTCGTATTTCTCAAGTTGTAAAAACAGAGCAAGCCTTTACCTATTTATAACAAACTTTTGTAACTAACATTAATCGATTAAACGCGCCATATAATCCATTAAAACGCTTAAGTAATCGATTAAGTCACCACTTTAATCGATTAAAGTGTTTATGAGTTTTCTGGGTTTGAATAACGAACAAAATAATCGATTAATACGAGCTGTAATCGATTATTCCAGTAGCACTGCATTTTCATAAAAGCTTGTGTAATCGATTACGAGAAATGGTAATCGATTATTGCAGTGTAACATGTTTTTCTGAATGCATTATGTAATCGATTACCAGGAATTGTAATCGATTACATA
>QARZ01039718.1:12279-25410 GCA_013407115.1 Glycine latifolia
TAGAATGTATGTATAAGTTTGTGTAAGTCCTGATGTGAAATGTGCCCATATAGATGGATGTAGCTTCCTCAGGCTAATGATAGAAAGTCCTGATGAGAAATGTGCCCATATAAATGGATGTAGCTTCCTCAGGAAAATAATGGGTAGTCCTGATGAGAAATGTGCCTATATAAATGGATGTAGCTTCCTTAGGCAAATAATGGGAAGTCCTGATGTGAAATGTGCCCACATAGGTGGATGTAGCTTCCTCAGGCATTGATAAATGATATAGATACAGATGTGCCATGTACATGTGATGTGTTTTAATAGTCTGATGCCTAAATGATAATGATATATGTTTTAAAAAGGGTGTTGATGAACCTTGAGACTTATGTATATGTGGTGTTATGGCTTGAGAGCGGTGATGGCTAACTTGTAATGCCAATTTTGATATTATATGCATAAAAGTGAACCAGGGGGAGGAAAGACCTCCAAAGACCCTGAGTTTACTGAGATTGTTATCTCACCCCTGTTGGGGGTTATGTTTTGCAGGTGATACTTAGGGAGCTGCTGAGAGATCCCAGGGCAAGAGGCCCGAGCAGGGATAGGTCTTGTAGGGACCTTAGGCATAGAGTTTGAGAGCATGTTGGCTCTATATTTTGGATTTTATGCCTATTGTTTTGTACCCTGAGAGGGATTTGTATAGTTTTGTTATGTATACACTTTGAATATTATGAGAATTCACCATATATGATGTACAGTTGATGTTATTAATGATGTTTGATGACGTCAATTTTGTTTATCGCTTCCAATTTAATTATCTGTGATAATTGCTGCGCTTAACGACCATAAATCAATGTTAATGAACCAGATGCATACGGGGCGTTACATAATTTCCCAAATCAATCGGTAAAACTTGAGTTTCTTACCTCTAAACAGTCAAGGAAGGTTGGAGGATCACTTCTCCAAGCTTTAGCGTCCTTGAATCGCCTTCTTTCCCCTCCAAACTCAGTTTTACAAAGTTCCCTAGAGAACGAGATTTCTCCGATTGATGATTCTCTCGAGAAATTGAAGCTGAAATCTAGCTCATGGAGAAGTTCTAATCAAATTTCTAGTTGGGTAGGAAGTGTTTAGATGAATAATGGAGAAGATATGAAGTTTTATACTTCATTAATGGCAGAAAACCCAAGGAGGAAGAAAAAGAAACGTTTTCTTCTGTCCAAAACGCGAAAATGGTCTTTTATAGGCCCCCAGTACGTATCCCCGCGCTACTGGCGCCATTCTGGCGCTAGGTTCCAGTGAGAAAATAGCTTTCTGGCGCTAATGGCGTCATTCTGGCACTATGGGCGCCAGGTTCCAGAGGAAATTGGCCTATGGCGTACCTCCCGCGCTACCAGCGCCGCTTCTGGCGCTACTGGCGCCACCAGCACCACTTACCAGTGAAAAATGGCTTCCTGGAGCACTTCTGGCGCCAATCTCACGCTAACGGCCCAGAAAATCTGTCACAAAATCCGTCGCTAACGCTTTTTGTGACGGAATATAGTAAATTAATTTTTTTTTATTTTTCTTGGTTATTATATAGATCAACTCCATAAGTTTCATTGAAGAATTAATAATGTCACTCTTTTGAAAAGACAAGCTCAATTTTGTTTACGTTTTGTTGTACGTTGCTCGGAGATCATATTCAGAATCTTCATAGAAGAATGACACCACGAGAGAAGACATTAATTGACAAGTGTGGTGGTAGAGCATAATTGTTTTTTCTCAATGTATTAATTGGTTTTGGACTGATATTTCATAATGGCTTCAGGCTTGAATTTGCAAAAAAAAATTTGTTTAGCTTAAGCCAATGAGCTGCTATGTGTACTTTCTCTTTGATAAAGACTATTTTGGTTCATTTGTTTGGCTCAAGTGGTTAAGTATAAATTAATGGGGTTAAGCATAAATTAATGGCTTCTACATGAGAGGTTAAATCTTTCTTTCAATTGTTTTTGATTAAAACCACAAGTGTCTATATATATATATATATATATATATATATATATATATTATTTTAATAAGGCCAAGAAAAAAAAATACTTGTTAAAAAAAATTTTTAACTTTTTTACTTGTTATAAAATTTGTTTGATTATTTGATAAATAAATATTTTTTATAATATTTTTAACATTATTTTGAATGTTACTTTAAATAATATTTTTTAAATGCTAGTTAATAATTTTTAATTTTTTATATTTATTTCCTTTTGTCTTTAAATATTTATTATATTTCATTTTTAATCTTTTCTATATAAGGTAAGAAGTTCTTTTCTCTTCTCTTCTTCCACTCACAAGGTTAGATTTTATTGTTTTTAACTTTACTTTATTATTTTAATATTAAATATTTATTTTAACCATTATTCTATTCACAATATTTTTTCTAATATTTTATTTATTCATAGAAATTAAAGATATATATTCAAGAGTTTACAATCACTTATGCTCGACTTATTAAACTAGACACTTTTGACTCTAATATTTTTAATATTATATATACTTCAAGATGTTTTATCCATCACACTAATTAGCTGAATGAAATTGTGATTTCTCCTTAAAAGTATGTTATTTTTATTTTATTTCAAATTTGATTGAAAATTTTATAGGATATAATATAAGATGAATAGTATAGAATAAAATACGTAAAAAAATACAATAATTGAAAGCAAAAAATATAATTAAAATGATTGATCTATAGATAGAAAACTTACAAGTATTTAAATTTAATTAAAAATATTTCAAAATATATTTTCATTAAAAATACAATAAAGTATTTAAAAATATGACATAAATATGTTTATTTATATAATCTTATATAATTATTTAAAATTGTTTTATACTACTATTTAATTATAATTTATTGTGTAGAATAAGTTTGTTGAGTTTTAAGATGAGAAGTATTTTTTTTCTATGATAAAATAATTGATTTTTGAAGTAGTAATTTTTTTTATACTAATGATGTTGAGTGGGAATTGCTTATGAATTTTCACAAATGAAAAAAAAACATGATTAATCAGGACATTGATTAATTGCACAATAAATGTTTGATGGGAGAGACAAAATATTGAATGCATCATGCATGAGTACAAAAAATGGGTAGTAGTGTGTTGCTCTCAAGGACAAGCATTTTGTGATGTTCAAACATGAATAATCATTGACTGACTTGTTTGGGTATTGGTTATAAACGTGAGTCAAGTTCCCTAACGTGAGTCAAAGCTGACGCAAGAGAGACAGCTTCTCATCACATTACACGTGAGTCAGGTTTATAACTAAATCTGTTTCTCATTTATACCCTCCAATTTTTGTGAGAAATGTTACCACACATTCTAGTCATAATATATCTCTTAACTAACAGAAATTTTATGAGTTTTTTTTGTTACTTAATGAGTTTTTTTTAATAATTTATAATAAATTTTATTTAATGAGTTTAATTTATAATTCTATACAGTGTTATAAAAGTTAGTTCGGTCCAGCAGATCAAATTGATTCAACTAAGATTTGGTGATATAATCGGATCAATTTTGTTGTTGGACCGTACATGCATGTGATTTTGGATGACCGGATCAAACCCGACCAATTTTGAGAGAATCTGACGACCCGACCCAATTTTACAAATTCAAATTGGACTATCCATGCAAAAAACAATGACCACTTCTACGATATCATTTTGATGTCTCATTCTTATCAATTATTATTTTAGATTTTAGAATAGGAATAAATTTTTTTTAATCAAATAATATTAGTTATATACTTATATATAATAGATATATATATAATTTTGAATTTTTAATATATATTAGATCAAACCGAGTCAATTACTAGTTCGTCGGTTGGATCACTGACCCAATAACTCATTTACCTTGACTGAGTCAATAACCAAACCGATCTTCATCACATTGATTGTAAAATGTTTTATCAAACATTATTATAAATTAAGATTTAATTTTAAATCATTTTATAAAATCATGTTAATCTAAAAGCAATTTTACATAGTATTTCATCCTTCTATTTTGATTGATATTTAAGTTTTTGCATATAGACTAAGCAAAACAAGCACTTTAAGACAATGATATTTATTAGAGGTCAATTTTATTAAAATTTTCTTACTCTCTTTCTTAATATTTTTTATGCATTCTTTCTTAATTTCAATAAATAATTATTAAGTATTTAAAGAAAAAATAGAAAGCAAAATTAGAATAAATATTTTAACATTTCATTACACATTGAAAACATTAATCGATAAAAATAATACTATAATATCAATCAATCTGAAATATAGAGTATAATTTTTGCTCATCCAATATAATTGAATATCCCAACCTTTTTATGTGTTGGTACTTTGTATATAGAATTTATATATATATATATATATATATATATATATATATATATATGAATTAAATAAGGATATAAAAAAAGATTTATCACAACTCATACATCATTCTCAATTAATTAAATTACTCTTAAAAATTAAGATTAATTTATACATAAAATCAATCTTTGAAAAAGCTAAATTGAAGAACTTCAATTGTTTTTATGAAAGAGAACTATTAATTAAATTTTTCATAAATTAATTAATTTAACTTATAAAAAAAGTTTAGTATCTTAGTTGTTCTTTTATAAATTTTTACTCCTTCCGTTTCTTTTTTATTTTTCTTTCAATGTTTTTATCTATAAATCAAGAAATGTAAAGTAATCAACGATTAGGTAGAAATAAGAACATAATTGACAAAAAAAAATAACATGAGTAAAAATATTTTTTTAATTATAAAAAATTCAACTATCGAAAAGGAATGGAAAGATTATTAGGTTTCCTCCAAATATAACTTAAATTCATTACTATGAAATTGACATCCAAATGGTACAGCAATTTGTCGGGGTGTCCATCAAACTTAACTATCTATCATTTTTGGCGCAAGAAATAAATTATTACCATGTAAAATAAAATCATTAGTCCAATCCTAATGTTGCGTAACCATATCGATTAAAAAGATCCTTCATCAAATTGATGTGGACTAAAACTATTTTTCAACTTACTACCATGTAACCATTTGTTCCAATTCTTATGCTTGCGTGACCATGGATTTAAAAATTTCTTCAAGAAATTAATGTGGACTTAAACTATTTATCAACTTGCGAAACAGCTTATAAGCCGAATCAAAGTAAAACGTCACCAGTGTATAAATCTTGATGAAATGACACCAAATAGACATTAAAGATGGATGAAGTCAATGTTTAGGAGGAACTATATATTAATAAACCTTTTCCCTCTATAATCATATATCAATAAAGGAACTTCTATTTATATATATTTAGTGTTACTTTCGATCTTATATATAAAAGAAATAATTATATAATTTATTAAATTAATAAAAATGGTTTAATTGATTAATTTGTTATAAATTTTAATTTTATTTTAAGATTATTCATGATATTAAATTATCTAAGAGATAATTAGGTTTTAAAAGATAAATTTTCAACCAATAAATATACCTTATTTTGTTGATAGATCAATCAAATATATCAAGTTTTATGGGAAAATAATTATATATCACTAGTAGACCTCACAATTAATTAATGATAAAAAATAGTAAAAAAATAGTCATATATTTTTTATAATTAAGAAAGAAATATATTATCTTTTATTTCGTATATAAATAACTGGAGGTAGTATATAAGAAAAGAATAAACTATCATATTTACCCTTTTGTCTTTTAAATACACATGTTATTGTTCATTCAGTATGTTAATTCCATTAATAAATGTGCTTACGTGACATACAAGACTAAACGCAGATCCTATCAAAATCATTTGTGTAATTTTTTTTTTAAAAGGTGGTGGTACACATTAAAACACTAGATGAACATACTTTATTTACTAGTAGAATTAGCATACTAGATAAAACCGTAACATGTTAGTAAAATTTTAGAGGAACTAAAATGAAACAACAAATTCTGGAAGGAGCGAGCAATTCCCAATTACACATATATTTTAGAAAAACCATAATATAATTTGCTCGATAAGAAAATGTTATAATTATCAATAAAAACGGAAAATGAAATTTAGAAACATCTTCCAAAACGAAACAAATATTTACGATCTCCTCTTCATTCCAGATAAAAAGATTAAAACTTGAAAAAAAAACTCATTGGTTCATGAGATATCTTGTAAAATTACAATTTCTCTAATTTTAAAGTAAAAAACATTTGTTCTAAAAAATTATGAGAAAGCACATGGGACGTAGTCACTACTCAACTAACTAAGAGGAAAAGATGTGAAAAGGGGTGTTCCCATGTGATTAAATGGCATGGGTGAAAAAGAAAGACATGTAATTAATATAGGATGAGTCAGATACAACCATACATCACCATAACTTCCATGCCGACGTGATCACTCTTATCATCTGTTACGCGTAACAATAGTGTGAAAACTGAGAGAGAGAACAATGTTGCCATCCTAGTATTTGCTACGTTCGAATTAGATTTATATATCTCGCGTATTTTGAATTAGATTTTTTTACGGAAAACGTGTAATACTTTTTCCGTCCATTATTATAAGATGCTTTTAATTAACTTATGTTTTTTTAGAAAGAATAATTAATTTAGATAATTATATTAAATCTGTCAATTATTTGTATTATCATTTCAAAATTATTAATTTTTATTTCACTATCCAGTTCAAGTTAATGTTTGTAGAAAAAATAATTATTTTAAAAAATGATTAATAAATCTAAAAATTAGAAAAAAAATCTTATAAAAAAAACAAACATTTTTTTTTAAAACTTAATATTAGAGACTGAGGAGTTACCATTGTTAACCAATAGGTCTGACTATTCAATTCTGCTTCATACTAGTACTAGTTATCAACATAAGTTCTCTCCTCTGGTTTGAAATAGAGACAACTACCACTGTGCCCTTTTTTTGAAAAAAAATTACCCAACTGCCACACCAAGAAAACAATTTTCCAAACTGCCACGCGTACAAATTCGCTACCCCTGCCAGCGCATTCCGTAAGCTGACGTGGCGGCCATCTATTGGGCCACGTAATTCGCTACCTTCCCCAGCGAATTACGTGGTCAAATGTCAGTCAAGGCGCAGAGCAGCAGGGACACGTGGCGCCATTGGGCAAAATTCGCTGGCAGGCCTAGCAAATTATGTGTCATAATTCGCTGCCTTGCCTAGCAAATTATGTTGACATGTCAGCTTTTTCCTAATTTGCTATTTGGACCAGCGAATTTGGGCTTTTAATTTGCTTCCCACCCCAGCGAATTACTGCAGCACCCCCCCCCTATATAAACCCAATCCGCTGCATACTTTTCTCATAGCATTTGGTTTAATTTGAGCAGTCTAAATTTTTTTGAGAGCTTTTGCAAGATGAGTGCTAGCAGAGATGGGTTGATCACCATTGTATACTATAATGGGAGAAAATACATTGGACCGAATGGTCAAATATTTGAAGGAGAGAGCAAAATGTTTCGTATACCCCGCGGATGTAGCTATGATGATTTGATGAAAATCATATATAAGAAGTTGAGATTACAACGGGGTCAGTCTGTATCTCGTTTAAGTGCTCGTTGTGCATCCGGCAACCCGTTGCAATGGGTTGGTGTGGATGTTGTCGATGATGACGATCTGTCCTTAGTCACAGACGCATGCATATCCGACGGAGAAGATCCGAGATTTATAGAATTGTATGCTGAAGTGAATTGCGGTGGACAGTCAAGCAATCGTAATGTTGTACGAAACATTGGTTCGATTGATCTTAACATAGAGCCGATGGTCAATTCCGAAGATAGAGATGTTTCATTGTCACCACCTCCAACAACGCAACCAACACAAGAATTTGAGGCAGAAGATACAGAAACGATGGCTGGTCAGGAGGAAGATTTTCCCATGGCTAGTTCCGAGGAAGAGGTTGATGAAGGTGTTGTTCCAGATACTGACTCATCAGATACGGATGTAGACGGTGATTTCGATCGTGATTTTGCTATGCCTTCTCCAGGCATTGTTGGAATGCAAGATCCGCTTCCGATTCCAGGTATGAATGCAAAATTGTCTGTTAGTTAGTAGTGTTAAAATGTTTGGCAATTTAAGATAACTATGTGTTTAATATGTCATTACATAGTAGAGGCCAATATGTTTGTCAGTTTAGGATAACAATGTGTTTGATGTGTCAATATGTAGAAGATGCCAATGTAGCATTTTGGTCTAACATAAGTCATTACACAAATATTAATTGGACTCACCCAGATGAGGACTTAGATGACATGGAAGGAGCACAAGTACCTAATTGGGCGATGGGTCAAGAGTTATATAAGGGTCAGCTGTTTCCAAGCAAGTTCGATGTGCAAATGGCAATAAAGCAATATTGCATGGGTGAGCATCGCACAACCATAGTTGCAAAAAGTGATACGAAAAGACTTATAATGGTTTGTGAGAATCATAATGAGGGTTGTGTGTGGAGGATGAGGGCATACCAAAAAAAGCGTGGCACGGAATGGATTGTAGGCATATGGAACAACCAACACACGTGTGTTAATCATAATCTGTCTCAAGATCACAAGCAACTTGACTCTAATTTCATATGTTCGGTTATCCTAGGTAATTCAAATTTTTTTTATTCGTTAAGTTTTATTGTTGCAAAAGTAAGTAACATGTTATTGTCTAATGAAATGCAGAAATGATTCGTGAGGACCCCAGTGTTAAAATTGGGTTAATTCAGGAAAGAATTTCGGCAATGCTCGGATTTCACATTTCATACAGGAAGGCATGGAAAGCAAAGCAAAAGGCAATTGTGAAGGTATTCGGGGATTGGGATGAGTCGTATGCGTTTTTGCCGAGGTGGTTGGGTTACATGGTAAATTTTGCTCATGGGTCTGCCTTTAAGTTGGAAACGATGGATCATTTTGATGATGGACAACTGGATGATAGTGTAAGGGTATTTAAAAGGGTGTTTTGGACATTCAAGCAGTGTTGTGATGGTTTTAACTATTGCAAGTCCATTATCAGCATCGATGGTACCCATTTGTATGGGAAATATCGTGGCACATTGTTGATTGCAACATCGGTTGATGCCAACAATTACATCCTTCCAATTGCATTTGCAGTTGTTTCCGGCGAGAATATTGACAACTGGTCCTGGTTTCTGGCACTGGTCCGTATTCATGTTACTCAGAAAAATGGAATATGTCTTATTTCCGATCGTCATGCGGGCATTTTGGCCGCGGTCAACAATGTAGAACTCGGATGGCAACCACCAAGGGCATACCATGTTTTTTGCATTCGGCATTTGGCGAGCAACTTCAATCACATGTTCAAGAATATGATGTTGAAGAAACAATTGATGAAGTTAGGTAAGCAACCTCAGATACATGTAACTTGTTCCACACCTGCATTATGTCATGATATTAACATGTTGTTTGTATATGTAGGTTACACAACTTCTCGATTAGATTTTGATGCCGGCTTAGAGCAATTCAAAGAAGCCAGTCCTGAAGTAGCTGCATGGATTGATGGAATCCCAAAGGAGAAGTGGAGTCTAGCTTATGATGAGGATGGACGAAGGTTTGGTCATATGACAACGAATCTGTCTGAGGTTTTCAACAAGGTACTTAAAGGCGCCAGAAACCTTCCTATCACGTCACTTGTTCGGTTCACATACGCTAGACTAGTGGCATATTTTTTGCAACATCGTCAGGAGGTCACTGAAGACTTGGCTAGAGGCAATCAATTCGCCAAAGTAGCCTGGCAAAAATATTTGACGAGGATAGAAACCTCCGCAACTCATTCGGTAATTGCATACGACGCATTGTACACAAGATTTGAGGTTCAAGAATCGTACAACATGCGCACTCATCAGTCAGGGAAGAAATGGTGGGTGTCTTTATCAGAAAGAAAATGTCAGTGTGGTCAGTTTACTGCATTCAGGTTCCCATGTAGTCATGTGGTTGCAGCTTGTCGGTCTATACACGTCGATCCCACCCAATATATAGACCCTGTGTTTAGTCTTGCGTACCAGTCTCAAGTGTATTCAGCGCCGTGGTATCCAATTGGAAATGAGGACTTTATACCACCTACTGGACAGCCACCGATCATCGCTGATGTTTCACTAATACGTAAAAGAGGACGACCTAGGTCTACACGTATCCGCAACGAAATGGATTCACGGGAAGGAACAAGCATTCGAACAAAATGTGGTTATTGTAAGGTTGTAGGTCACAATAGGCGAAATTGTCCTTCACGCGTCCAGCATCATTGATTTGAAAACCACTCAAATGTATGTCAATTTTTTAAGTTAATTTGAAATCGTTTTTGTTAGTTTTGCAAAACTATTTTTCCCAACGTGTAACCAAACAACACACTGTCATAGATACATAACCAAATAACAAAGTCGTGGAAACACAATCCAAACACAAATGTCCAAATAACAATGACGTCGAAACTTTAATGTCCAAACACTATGTCCAAGAAATAAAATCCTAATAATAACTAATTAAAATTAAAACGCATGTAATCAGTCACGGTCCCCATGGTCTCCATGATATCCCCCGCATCGGCTCATGTCATGCTGATACGGTGACAAATGACATCGAAAACGAGCACCCCTCACTGGATTTCTCCTAATCAGTGGGGAAGGGTCTTCGTCATCGTCGTCTGCACCGGTCTGATCATCCCCCTCCATCGCGGCTGCTAAAAATTCATCAAACTGAGAAGTGGATGTTGGGGTCTGCATCTGATGCGTGGAATACGCACCGGGCGTGGCAAATACAGCCTCTGCCTCAGATGTCGGCTGGTCAGGCCTATACATAGGTGTGTAGGCCGATGGGGCTTGCGAACTAGGTCCAGCACCATACATGGGAACCGTGGGAAATGTAAACCAAGGGGGGTATTGAGAAGGGGGAAATGGGTCCGGTGTACTGCTAGAGGACCCAGCTCCAAACTGTGGGGGCCAGAAATACTGCTGCGATGGTCCGGCTGGGTAACCTGGTGCCATATAGATCCCTGGCGGACGAGGAGGCAGCGCAGGCACAATCACAGGTCTGTCAGCAACAGCAGGGGTCGCCTGATGAAGGGGTAAACCCTCGTGACGGGCGCGGCGGTTAGTACGAACCACCGGCGGCGGAGCCTCAGTCTGGACGTGAACAGCAGGAGGTGCATAATCACCAGGATCTGTGACTCTGTCCAAGTCGTCACATGCAGCAAGGAGACGAATAGCCTCGTCATACACCTGCCGCATGTTGAATGCTCCCTGCGCCTCTGACTCCGGCGACACCATATGCACAATAGTCTCAGCACGATCGGTCTGAAAATAAAAAATTAGTTTGTAAGCATTCGAACATTACATTAAAATTACGATACAATAACAAAAATATAAATATACTAACCACATGTGCATTAACAGCAGCTCGACGAGTCATCCATCGTCGTGTCACAGAGAAGTACCACTGCATGTACTGACTGTTCACAGACAAATAACCATCGCGCCTCATAGGAGTGACATTCTGCGGGACAAGGGCATCCCTGTCTACCCATTGTAAGATATAAAACGAATGTCGCTCCCGCCAATCAACTTCACTCTTACCGGTTATACTGATGGTAAGCAGCTCGCTGCAGTTAATCGGCTCAGCTGGGATTGGCTGGTCAAACCCAAACTGCCGTAGAACACGGTCCGGCTGCTGATATACAACAATCTGGAAACAAATCAACGGACAAACAGCCATCCAACGTCTCACCCTGTCCACATCTGGTGGATGAACTGCGTCCACAATATCATATGGCCTCCACCGAACCTGTCTCCTACGCATTACATCCATGTAATGCCGATATCTGCGTATATGACTGTATCTGGATTGACGCGTCTGATACACATTAAACCTACATCAAACATAGGATTAGAAACAACAACATCAACTAATAAATATTAATTTTACAATACAATTGCACTACCTGTTGCCATAAATCTCATGATGCAATACGTCTTCATCACTAATGGTCGGAAGGGGCGGAGAGATGGATGGGAATCTGGTCCATGCCCACAGTTGCAGCAGCAGTGTACATCCCCCCATCTCACGACGGGATGCACGTGTGGCGTTGCATAACTCTCTATACAGGGATGCAAGAACAGCTGATCCCCAACTAAATGTACCGGTACGCTCAAAGTCGTCAAGAAAAAGTAAATAACGAGCCGGTACATAGCTGGAGGCGGTGTCGACAAACAACGTCCCGCCTAAGATCCGCAATATCAAGGCACGGGTGTATCTGATGCGTCCGAGTTCCGTGCCAGCATGGACGGTGTAATCATGAAACTGCTCTCGTAAAAAGTGCAGGCCCAACAAACCTCCGTGTAAATCTCGACCCTGACTAGGCTGCACCCCTAAAAATTCACCAATCATCTCACGGATCTGGTGTCGTCCATGACGTCCTGAGACCACCTCACCATCAGTTGGCAGGCCCAACAGATGGTGTACATCCTCTAGGGTGATGGTCACCTCACCCATCGACATATGAAACGTCCGTGTCTCAGGTCGCCAACGCTCAACAAGCGCTGACACAAGGTGGTGATCAATCTGAAATAGTCCATCCTACCCTAAGTTACATATACATTATAACATAATTGTAACACCATTACATAATATACACCATAGTTACCTCGTGGTTGCGCAAACGTGCAATGTGGTAAAAACCAGCCTGCATGAGCCACGGATGGATGTCCTCGGGTATCGCCTGATGGTCATGTGTGGCAGCATGCCGCACATTTAGGACACGATCGCGTACTGCCGCATCCTCCTGCGAATTCCACACAGTAGTGGAAACGTGTCTCTCCTGTAAAGTCAACAAAGTGCGGACAGATGGACCGGGGTCGATAATACTAATTGCACCCTCAGTCGCCGGAGGTGCTGCCATATCCTCGTGGTGATCCATCGTAATGTTTAATAACTAAACCCTATTTGAAAAAAAAATTACTAATTTAAATTATATTTTCTCAATAACATATGTATATTAAAATATATTATAACAAATTATCAAAATTGTTCAATAATAATAAGTAACACTTTGGTAAATAATAAATAATACGTATATACTATTATAAGAAATACATAAAAATAAATTAGAAAAAAAA
>QARZ01039721.1:0-16123 GCA_013407115.1 Glycine latifolia
ATCAATAGCTTGATCAAAATTAGAGCTTACCTCAGTTTCAGCAATTGATAGATCATCATCTTCTTCAATTGTAGAGGTTAGGCATACATTTGCTTCTTCATCTTCACTTCATGATTCAGAAGTTGTTGATTCATTTTCTTCCCAAGCTATGTAGGCTTTCTTGGGCTTTCCTTATTTCTTCACCTTGTTTTCACTTTGTTGCTTCTTCAAGAATATTGTGCATTCAGATTTAATATGGCCAGGTTTGCCACATTCAAAGCAAGTGAAATTGTTGTCACTTCTTTTGTTGATGCTGTTGTTGTTCTTTATGAATTTCCTGTTCTTATTTCTCCTTAGGAATTTGCTGAACTTTTTGGCAATCAAGTTCATGTTATCTTCATCATCTTCTTCACTTGAATTTTCTGCTTTTTCTTCTTTTGAGGATGCAGCTTTTAAGGCTATGCTCTTGTGTTTCTTTTCTGCATCTTCAGAAATGGTTAGTTGTGACATTTCAAGCTTATATTCAAGTAGCTAACCAAATAGTGCAGCCATTGACATTTTGGAGAGGTCTTTTGATTCTTTAATTGCTGTCACCTTTGGTTGCCATGGTCTTGTAAGGCACTTTAGAATTTTGATATTCAGCTCTTCAACATCAAATATCTTTCCAAGACCAAGAAGATGATTTACTATATGAGTGAACCTTGTTTGAAGCTGAGATATGTTTTCTGTGGGATTCATCTTGAACATCTCATACTCATGTATTAAGGCATGCTTCCTTGATCTCCTAACTTCATCAGTACCTTCATGAGTTATCTCCAGCATCTCCCACATTTCCTTTGCACTGTTGCACCTAATGGTTCTAAAGAATTCATCAGAAGAAAGTGCAGAAGTAATCATATTCTTAGCTTTAAAATCATATTGAACAACTCTCTTTTCAGCATCATTCATTTCATCCCATTCTTTGGGAATTATATCATTGCCAACAGTTTTAGTAGGAATCACAGGACCTTTTTTCTATTGCATTCCAAGCACCTGGGTCATTTGATTGAATAAAGATTTTCATTCTATTTTCCAAAAACTGAAGTGCTCTCCTTCAAACATTGGACGACGATTGAGGAAGGCACCCTCCTTGAAGGTAATTTGTGAGGTATTCATTTTCTTTTTAAAGAAAGATAGTGATCTTGAATAACTCTCAAGAACCAACCCTTGATACCAATTGAAAACAATAGGAATATCCACAGTTAACCAAGAGGGGGGGTGAATTGGTTATAACTTGGTCTTTTAAAATTTTCTTTTCTAAATCAGAGTTAGGATCTTAATCACTTTAAAACCAAGAAACCTTTAATTCAATCAATTCACTCATCTCAAGGAATCAATGTCTCAAAACAGAACTTGTTAAGCAATGATAAGAATTCAAAGAACCAATGAACAAGATAACCAAAAGAGATTAGAGAGCACACAAACAACACAAGAATTTATACTGGTTCACTTCTCAAGAGAAGCCACACCCAATTTCTAATCAACACTAGATTAGAATTCCACTATTGAAAATTTCAGTTCTTACAAGCTTGATTACATTTACTCTGTATCAATCCTAGATAAAGAAAGGAAATCTAAAACCCTAATAGAAACCTTAACAAGAATCAGAGGACACTACTCTGTTCTTCCCTAGAGAACACTACTCTAGTGCAAGCCTCAAGAACAAATTACAATAGGAACTAAATACAAAACAATTCAAAATAGAATTACTCCCAAAGAGAATGGAGAGAAACAACCTGATGATCCAATGATTATGAATGCATATGAATTACCAACAGTGTTGAATCATCAAATAAAACTTCAGAACAAGCTCTCCTATTCTTCTTTGAAAGACTCTTGCCCAAGTAATCAATCAAGAACTCTTGTGATTTAACAAAGGGGACAAGAGGTTTATAAGCACAAAAAAACTCTTTGAATCTCGGTGAAAGCTTGAAGGTAATCAAAAATTCGTATTTCTCAAGTTGTGAAAACAGAGCAAACCTTTACCTATTTATAACAAACTTTCGTAACTAACAATAATCGATTAAATGTGCCATATAATCGATTAAAACACTTATTTAATCGATTAAATCACCATTTTAATCGATTAAAATGTTCATGAGTTTTCTGGGTTTGAATAACGAACAAGATAATCGATTAATTCGAGCTGTAATCGATTATTCCAGTAGCACTGTATTTCATAATAGCTTGTGTAATCAATTACGAGAAATGTTAATCAATTATTCCAGTGCAACATGTTTTTCTCAAAATGTTGTGTAATTGATTACGAATCCTAGTAATCGATTATTCTAGTAGAACCATCTTTTTCAAAAAGCTTATGTAATCGATTACAAATAGTGATAATCGATTAAAGTGTTCATGAAAACTTTTCCAGGTTTGAAAACAAAGCAAATAATCGATTAATTCACTATGTAATCGATTATTACAGTGCACTTTGCATTTTTCCAAAAACAATGCTTCTTTGGTTCTTTTGTAAAAAATATGCTTGGATTCTTAGTTAAAACACTTAGGCAATTGAATGATTGAATGCATGCAATGCAAGGATCAACAGATTGAACTCTTTAACAATTGATTTGATTTACAATCTTCCAAGGCATTCCAAGGCATGTGAGAAACACAAAACCATTCTTCAAGTCCTAAGCTTCAAGCTTTAAGAAGCTCCCCCTATTTCCAACATTGGGTGGTGGTAAACCTTGTGAGGACCATGGTCAGTGCATCGCTGGGCCCTTATGTGGACGGTATGTTACATCTGGGGTGTATAACGGATTACCCTTGCAGGGAAGGATTGTGTCCCTAGTTGGGTCATACATTGATGGTGCCTACGTAACATACGACATTTGCATGGTGGAAATTGGGTTGATGATTGGCTGTAGGGTACACAGGTACTGGGGGGCCACGTCTGTTGGGAACTCCTTCTGACACCCATTGGCTGATCACCATGGGGGGGTGATTCCTGTGCACGACAGAGTGACCCTGACATGCTACTGCATCATCTGACCACTGGGATGGCCCATTTCTGGGATACCACATTGCATAATGAAAATTGAGTCAGGAGCATGCATCTGCTAGATATTATTAGTCGATTTATGAGAGGTTTGTGGGTGCCCGTGTATGTTAGTGCTTGATGGATGCTTGGAATGTTTGCATTGATATGTTGATGATCGTGTTGCTTCTTGACCGGGTTGTGTCCCTTTTCTGTTGTATCTATTGATTGTTATGTTAATATGATGAACTCACATTTGCGTTGTTGTACCTTGTGGTTTGGTACCTGTGATGACCGCGAACCGGGTTCGTGTGAGCAAATGAGCAGTATTAGGTGCTTTTGGGAGAAGTCCGAGTTGTTGGAGCCGCCGTGTTTTTCCAGGATGTCAATGGACATGATCCCGAGCAGGATTTTCACTTTGCTAGATGTACCCCTTGTTTTAATGGATACACTCCTCGTTTTGCTAATTATACCCCTAACTTCTATTTTCTCTTTCTAATTGTAAAACACTTTATGTATATTTTGAGATGAAATCTTTGTACTTATAATTAAACTATGTCTGATGTGTATAAACAAGTATTCGAGATGTCTTATGAATATCTTCAAGTATGTGTATTTTGTATGATGACGGTCATTATATGCTCGCAAAAAAATTTACTATTGTTTTCACGAGTAACTAAAAGGGTGTTCTTTTATTAAAATGAGTTCATGCCATGTTTGTGAGTTAATGATATAGTAGCGACGTGGCGGGTCGTTACACCAAGCATCACAGGAGGAGACTCGAAAAACCCATCAAGAGCTCCTTGCATCGCAAGATACCAGTGCCTCCCTCCGCCAAGAACTCCGAGCCACTTTGGATACCATTGAGGGTGCCCAAACGGCCTTGGAAACATCCCGAAAAAAGCATGCACTCCTGACTGGGAACTTTAATGACTTAAAAACTCTTTTGGAGAAAGCCGAACGGGAGCGAGATGAGGCTGAATCCAAGCTATATAAGGCCGAGATGGAAGCCGCTGAAATAAGGGAGGTGTTGGCTATGACCGCAGAGGAATCCTTCAACAACGCATTAGATCAAATACGTTGCCTGAACTTGGGACTTGCACTGAATACCACAGGCATCCACTTTAGAGCCTATGTGGATGATGACAAACTGGTCCCTCCTTCCCATTGTGAAGATTCGATACTTCCAATAGATGAGGAGTTGCCATAAGGAGAGGAGGTAACTTCTGCTAATCAAGTTCAAGCCCCGGCCATATAAATACATGAAGGACTGGGATGTTGGTTTAAGTATCTTGTAATTTTTTCTCCAAGTTTATAGCCTTCAAAACATTGTAGTTTGAACACGATCAATACGATCTGTTTTACCATTCGAGTATTTGATAATTCGAATACGTGTGAACCCGTACCAATTCGGATTCTTATCGTAATTTTTTTGGCCAAAAATACCGAAATTCTTTGCATGCTAAACAAATATTCATTTGGTTTCAACGACCAAGTATTTTATAATATAGATTATTCTGTAATACATCCCAGATTAACTCAGGTTTCATCCCGACAATGATTAACATGCTAAATGTAGACATTTATCGTGTCATTAAATAGTCGTACATTTTAACCTGATCAGAGTTTAAATAGCGTGCCGCTCATTGCCAAGATAACAATAATGATGATGCATCATACACGCGTGGTTTGTATTCATACACCAATAAATCTTCTATCTTCGCATGAAAATAAGAGTATTTGTTATTTATTCATAACTTCATCAAACGATGCTCGAGTGAATTACAAACTATTCATGATCTCAATGAAAGAGAGTAATATGAATTATGGGCTACACATTTATTGTACCATAGTCCATACCTTTAATAAAAGAGAAACACATGAATTAATGAAATAAGAAAACAAATATTTATCGTGCCATGTTCACGGCTTATTATTTCAAAAGAAAATGGAACCCGGATTTAACTGTAATATATTTTCAGTTTATCAGCATTCCAAGTTCGTTTTATTACTTTCCCCTCGAGGGTCTCTAGCATATATGCTCTGTGTTCGAGTTTTTGTGCAACCCGATATGGTCCTTCCCAATTAGCTGCTAACTTTCCCTCTCGGGTGATTTTATTCCCAATGTCGACTCTTTGAAGTACTAGGTTGCCTTTCTCAAAGCCCTCAGTTTCACTTTCTTGTTAAAATTCTTGGCTATTAGTTGTTTCATGGCCAAATCCCAGAAATACGTCGCATCCTGGATTTTGTCTATCACGTCTAGTTCGGTAGCCAAGGCCTCATTATTATAGTTCTCTCCTGCTTGGAGGATATGCCTTCTTCTCCAAGACGATTGACTGATCTCCACTGGTATCATCGCTTCACATCCATAGGTCATTCTAAACCGGGTTTCCCTGGTAGACATTTGAACCGTGGTCCAATGCCCCCACAGAACGTAATACAGCTGTTCCACCTAACTAGAGTCGACTTCAAGCATTCACTTTTTCAACCCCTCTACAATTACCTTGTTCGCTGCTTCTGCTTGCCAGTTGGATTGTGGCTGTTCGACCGAGGCAAAATGATGCTTGATCTGGAACCTGGCCATCATCTCTTGAAACCGTTTATCAGTGAATTGCATTCCATTATCTGTTACCACTTTGCCTGGGATTCCAAACCTGGAAATAATGTTTCGTTCGAAAAATCTCTGCACGCGAGCCGACGTAATGGTGGCAAGAGGTTCAGCTTCGATCCACTTTGTAAAATAATCGACTGCCACTATCAGCCACTTGAGTTGACCTTCCGCCGACTTGAATAGTCCTAATAAATCCATTCCCCATTTGAAAAAGAGCCATGGAGCCGAGATAAACTGCAATTCAGCAGGGGAAGACCATATCAATCTGGCATGTTTCTGGCAGCTTTCACATTTCTTGACGTGTTTCACAGAATTTGCTTCCATTGTCGGCCAGTAGTACCCAGCTCAAAGGGCCTTTCTCGCTAATGCCTTTGCTCCCATATGTTGGCCATTGATTCCTTCATGTTGTTGGAAATAGGGGATTACACAAGCTATTATGAAATACAGTGCTACTGGAATAATTGATTACAGCTCGAATTAATCGATTATCTTGTTCGTTATTCAAACCCAAAAAACTCATGAACATTTTAATCGATCAAAATGGTGATTTAATCGATTACATAAGTGTTTTAATCAATTATATGGCACATTTAATAGATTATTGTTAGTTACGAAAGTTTGTTATAAATAGGTAAAGGCTTGCTCTGTTTTCACAACTTGAGAAATACGAATTTCTGATTACATTCAAGCTTTCACCAAGATTCAAAGAGTTTTTCTGTGCTTATAAACCTCTTGTCCCCTTTCTTAAATCACATGAGTTCTTGATTGATTACTTGGGCAAGAGTCTTTCCAAGAAGAATAGGAGAGCTTATTCTGAAGTTTTATTTGATGATTCAACACTGTTGGTAATTCATTTGCATTCGTAATCATTGGATCATCAGGTTGTTTCTCTCCATTCTCTTTGGGTGTAATTCTGTTTTGAATTGTTTTGTATTTGGTTCCTATTGTAATTTGTTCTTGAGGCTTGCACTAGAGTAGTGTTCTCTAGGGAAGAACAGAGTAGTGTTCTCTGATTCTTGTTAAGGTGTCTAATTGGGTTTTAGATTTCCTTTCTTTATCTAGGGTTGATAAAGAGTAAATGTAATCAAGCTTGTAAGAACTGAAATTTTCAATAGTGGAATTCTAATCTAGTGTTGATTAGAAACTGGATGTAGCTTCTCTTGAGAAGTGAACCAGTATAAATTCTTGTGATGTTTGTGTGCTCTCTAATCTCTTTTTGTTATCTTGTTCATTGGTTCTTTGAATTCTTATCATTGCTTAACAAGTTCTATTTTGAGACATTGATTCCTTGAGCTGAGTGAATTGATTGAATTAAAGGTTTCTTGGTTTTAAAGTGATTAAGATCTTAACTCTGATTTAGAAAAGAAAATTTTAGAAGACCAAGTTATAACCAATTCACCCCCCCTCTTGGTTAATTGTGGGTATTCCTATTATTTTTCACATGTATCTCAGATAACACATAATCAACTCTATCCGGATTCAGACAAACCAGCATTGGGGTGTGCAATCCTTTATGGTACAATTCATCTTCTATAATTGTGTACATGGCTGCATCACGCACCAACTTTTTGACCTCCACTACATCATCTGGTAACAAACCCTTCTCTAAGTAATCAATCATAGGCCTCCTCCAATCTTTATCTGCCGAGATCATCATTACACAAGTCGGTCTGGAAATTTCCTGCTGAATAACTATTCTATTATTACCCGGGCTTTTAGTACTTGCTAATTTTGATAAGATATCAGCCCTTGCATTTTCTTCTCTAGGGTTGTGTCTTACCGATACTTCATCAAACTCAACAATAATATCTTTTACCATAGTCAAGTATTTGGCCAATAAAGGCCCCTTCACTTGATATCGGCCTTCAATTTGAGCTATGACAAGCTGAGAATCGGTGAATACCTTCATTTTCTGTGCCCCTTGTTCCTTCGCCTACAATAACCCGACTATCAATGCTTCATACTCTGCCTGGTTATTTAATGTTGGAAAATTTAACTGAATAGATTGCTCAATAGCCACCCCTTCCGGATTCTCAATTATGATCCCAGCTCTGCTGCCTTTCGTGTTAGACGATCCGTCAACATATAACTTCCATGTGTTTTTTGAATTACCGCCAACTGGGGTTAATTCCATAATGTAATCCGCTAAAGCTTGAGATTTTAATAGCCTACCGAG
Organism: Glycine latifolia; assembly: GCA_013407115.1. Lineage (NCBI taxonomy): Eukaryota > Viridiplantae > Streptophyta > Magnoliopsida > Fabales > Fabaceae > Glycine > Glycine latifolia. The sequence goes on from QARZ01039721.1 coordinate 7,789, forward strand.
ATTCATATTTCAAATCAAATTCAGACAGTTGTATTGCCTAATTGATCATCCTTCCAACCAGATCCGATTTATGCAATACTTGCTGAATTGGCTGATTAGTTCTGACAATTATTGTGTGACTTTGGAAATAAGGGCGAAGCCTTTTTTCCTGTTGTCAACAGGGCAAAATCTACCTTCTCTAACCTTTGATATCATAACTCGGAGAACCCTGCTTACAAAGTAAACATGTTTCTGTGTTTTGTGGACTTTCTGTACTAATATCGCACTAACCGCTTCATTTCCCACCGATAAATACAATATTAATATTTTTCCAGGTTCCGGTTTAGACAATACCGGTGGGGAAGCTAGACATCTCTTGATCTCTGTAAACGCTGCTTCGCATTCCAGATTCCATCCCACCACAGCTTCCTTTATCAACAACTTAAAGAATGGAAGTGCCTTTTCTGCAGATTTGGGGAGGAGCCGTTAATCTTCCTATCAACTGTTGAATCTCCTTTTTGTTTGTTGGGAACTGCATATCCAACACGACTTTGCACTTATCCAGATTCGCTTCTATTCTTCTATGGGTTAACATAAACCCAAGGAACTTTCCAGCTGAAACACCAAACGTACTTTTGAGCGGATTTAAGCGGATATTATATTCCCTTAATCTGCTAAATGTTTCTTCCAAATCCTGTACATGATCATTCATGACGGCCGTCTTCACAATCATATCATCAATGTAAACTTCGATATTCCGGCCTAGTTGTTGCTCAAACACTTTATTCATCATTCTTTGATATGTGGCCCCCCGCATTTTTTCAACCCGAAAGGCATAACATTATAACAATAATTTGCCTTTTCACCTATAAAAGCCGTTTTCACCTGATCTGCTGGGTACATGGCTATCTGGTTATACCCCGAATATGTTAGTATATGGATGTCCTAGAAACAATCTTTTTATTAGATTAGGACATACATGTACTTTTCAATATTGTCATAAATGAATTATAAGCGCTCTTTATCTTGTATCATATTCTGTCTCGATATCGTTATTAATATATGAGTAACTGGATAAAACCCTTGGAATAGAATAGGTATCTCTTGAGTATCAGTGATGGGATCACTGATATGCTGTTAGCATATATAGTTTTTAGGATAGTTTTATTAGGAAAATAGGAAGAATAAAGCGAATAAATGTGAGAATAAGTGTAGAATTCATTACTTTTATGTTTATCATTGATTATATGCTATTTTGATGATTAGGGTCAAGAAAAGCAAGAAAAGAAGCAAAAGAAAGAGTCAACTGAGGCTGGGATTTCACGCTAACCGCGCCAGATTCACGCCATTCGCGCCAGCTACACTAGAGTCTCGCGCCAGTCGCGCCAGATTCACGCCATTCACGCCAGTCGCGTCAGAAGTACTGGAAGCTCGCGCCAGATCTCGTGCCAGTCGCGTGAGCGCTACGAGATTTCAGAATTAGCTTAAAGATAACATAAGAATGATGGGTTTTTAGGGTTTTACAACCTTGGTATAAATAGAACCTAGGTAGGACACATTAGGTATCAATTAGACACTGAGAAACAGAGCAAAGAAGGCAAGATCAAAGGAAAAAGATTCAAGGCCAAGAAGAAGCAAGAAGGAGGCAAGATTGAGGGCTTTGTGACTCTGCATACCTTAGCTTCTTCCTTTTCTCCTTTCTTCACATTGTATTAGGCCAGACATCATTATGTCTGGCTAAATCCTTTATAATTATGGTTTAGCCAAAAGCCAATGTGAACTTTGTGTTTCTTGAATTGGGTTTAATAAAGTTTTTTATAATTATTTTACTCTACTTTATCCTTCTATTATTATATCTAATTAGACTTGATCAATCTATTATATTACTTAGGGCTATAATTCACAATAGAAATATTGGGATTTTAGTTTCTGAACGCAGTAGAGTGACAGTTGCGATATTACCTAGGGATAGGGATAAAGGACTGCAGATTCTTGTTATGCTATCTTCATGCTTAATCTAAAGGGAATTACTAAGGAATTAGGATTCTTAACTTAGGTTAAAGGGTTAAATGACCGAGGAATCAGGGTTTAACTATATTAGAAAGGCATAAATCTGAATAATTACATTAAAAAGAGTTAAATTATCAATTCAAGTACATAGAGTGAACTGCAGTGATTGTGCTTTACCATAATTATTCTTAAGTCTTGATTAATATTTAAATTACATCGTTTTAATATTCTGTTATTCACAATCATTAAATTGAAAGTACAATCCAATCTTTTCAACAATTTCATTCCTTCTCCAATATTAAGAATTATAAATTACAATTGATATTAGTGCCTCAATCCTCGTGGAGATGATACTTTCTTATCACTTTATTACTTTGGAACGATCGGTGCACTTGCCGAGGTCGCAACAATCACGATCATGAGGATTCAAGGATACCAGATGTCTACTCCTAAATTTTAAGTTCCTAGTCTAGAGACACTGAGAATGGGGATTAGTGATCTCGGATAAGACTAACACGGCTTATCTACTTGTATGTAGATACAAGGTAAAGACCTCATGAGCTATAGACATGGAGATGTCTTAGCTAAAGTCGTGGGTGGACCTATAAGGGTATAGCTCACACTGAACGGACCCACAAAGAAACTCTATGAGGAAATCTCATAGATAGTATCATTAGAAGTAGTCTCTTATTATTTGGGTGTGTCTTTCCATATACCAGAAGTTTTCACCTAAACTGTGTTCTAGAAGACATGCTTTGATTGTATACCTCGTCTGCCTGAAACATGGAGACACATAGGTATACCTTTGGGCATGTCCTGAAAGAACACGAGTCTAGGGTGACTAGCTGAAGGAATTCGTCAAATCTCTGTGAGAGATTAGGTTATCTGTAAACTGGAGAAATCAGGATAACATTTACGGGACTCGGGAATCTATGCATAGTAAAAGAAATCATGAGATGGTTTGCCTTTAGAGTCAGTAAAATTGGAGACTCCCTATTTCGTATTAAAGCTTATCCTAGACCGCAAGGGCTGATACGTTTCCTTACCCTAGGTTTTATGGGAAGGTAACCGAGACGAAAGTAAATACATACGGAAACCAAATAGATTTAATAGGATGATCTTATCATTTACCTAACTAGTTCTAGGGCAACAAAACATTGCTAGTGCTCTGTGTTGTCATTAAATGGGTAGTGGCCTTGTTGGGCCCAAACTCATTTATGTCAGTAGCTATGTTGGGCCTAATGGGTCACACACTAACACTTTATTGTCATGACATTATAGCATTAAAGGTTTTGGGCCTAATAATGGTTGTTGGCCCAAGAAAGAGTTTGGATACCTATCTTAAAGAGAGAGGGGCGCATGAATGGAGTTAAGGGGCTTGGATAGTCCAAGACATTATTAATTAATTTAAATAGTTAAATTAATTATCTAATATTTAAATTTGATAATTTATATTTTGAATTTAAATATTTGAATTAACTATAGTAGTTAGTTTCATATCAAAAGGAGAAGATAAGAGCTAGATTTGAATTTGAATTCAACTAGCATCTTATCATGATCATGTCCTAGATTTTAGGAAGAAGTTTGAGGCTTATTATGGGGCTTACATACGGCTGATATATGATTATCATTTGGCAAAAATAAATCTCAAGTAATTGACTTGGTCTTAGGAGGATATGATAGGAGGTTGTTGGCAATTTTTGAAATGCAACAACTCTATCTTTTCTTCACGTGTGGGATGCTTCATAATCAGATTTTTTGGTTAAAAAATAATCTAACTCAAACTCTTCTATAAAGTGTGCTATTGTGATCATAGTTCTCTAATTGTTTTTTTGAAAAAAAAACCTATCTATCTTCCTCCACTTTCACGTGCCCTTGTGTGAGTTTTGACAGAAAATTCAGCCACCAACATCATCTATTGGTGAGGCTCTTAGATAAGTAAAAACACTTTAAAACCTAACCTTCTTCCTCTCCATTGGTGTGCCTAGCCTGCCTCCTTTGGTGTTTGTTGGTGGTCTTCAAGAAGTGTTCTTGAGTCTTGACAAGAAATGGTGTGGATCAACATTAGAGGGCTTGTATCTTCAAGCCTATCCTTGATCATCAAGTTACGAATATAACAAGGTAACATCTATGTCCTAAAGAATGATTCTTGTGTGGTATGTGTGTTTTCGCTTGAATTTTTTTTTTTTTGTTTTACTCACATGCCTTCGGGCTTAATGGCCCTATCTAACAAGTGGTATCCGAGCCTGGTTGCTTTACTATCGACAGGTGATGGTACCTTGTTTGTTATTAGATGTTGTTTGTAATATGATTACGCTTTACATATATCTTTATGTGTTCATGGTTTTTGTTTCTTTATGATTCTTTGTGAAAGATTTCAAATGAAACATCTTTTAGGAAAGGAATATGATTCAGCCATGATATGAATATTCAAATGCATTGTTTTCTTCATAATTTTGTTTTCAAAATGCATGAAATATTCTATGCATGCCGTGGTCACATGAATAAAAATTAGGGTTATTAATTTTGTTCATTTTGATCATGTTATTTTTTGTTTTGTTATAATGAATTGTTCATGAGCATGACATAATATTTTTGTGACAAAATTTCTCATACAAGTGTATGTATATAAATGGTTGATTGTATGGTTTAATTTTGTGTTCTTTGAGAATGAATCAACAAAATTTGAATTATGTATTTGGATGCATATTTCGGCCATTTGAGAAATAATAATATTGTGTGCTTGTTAGTTATCTAACTTTTAAAGTGCAGATATGGAAGGGGATGGTCATGGTGCCCGAATTTAAATTTTGAATTTAAATATTTGAATTTAAATGTTTTAAATTTGAATTCAAATTTTGTTTTAGTTTAAATTGGAGCTGTAATTTTGAATTTTAAATTTTGTATTCCTTTGTTCCTCCAAAGATGTATTGGAGTTTCTTTAATTATTTTGTAATTAGAAAAATTAGGCTAGTGGCGTTTAGGCATGGAAGATTTCATGATGGAGCTGCGGCCTAGGAGTAAGAAGAAAGAAAGCACGAGCACCATGACTATCTCATATAAAATCTATTTTATGTATGCTTGTATGTTTTAAAACGACTAGTATGCATGAGATAGAGTATCGCGGATGTATGTTTTAAAACCGACTAGTATGCATGATATGGACAACCGTGAATATATGTTTTATTATGCATATCCAAAAGCGACTAGTGTAATTCGATAGATGTTTGACATAGGATATGTAACACCCCGTATGCATCCGGTGTATTAACATATTACTTAATCAGATTAGTGCGACAATTAATTAAAACAATTACTTAAATCACTCGGAAGCATTTCAAAACCATATTTCTTGATTCATTAGAACAATTTACAATAGCACCAAATAACAAAAATTGCAAAAACAAATTTACAACCAAAGAGAATGGAGAGAAACAACTTGATGATCCAATGAATATGAATGCATGTGAGTTATCAATCAGAGTTGAATGAACAAACTAAATTTCAGAACATGCTCACTTATTCTTCTTTGAAAACTCTTGCCCAAGAAATCATTCAATACCCATGAAGATTAAAGAGTGGGACAAGATGTTAGTAACCCCAGAAAATCACTTTCTAACTTTGTGAAGGCTTGTGTGTATTCAGAAAATTCAAAGTATTCAAGTTGAATTTCAAGCCAAGCCTTACTCCTATTTATAACAGTATTTTGTAACTAACTGTGATCGATTAAATGCGCCAAATAATCGATTAAAAAGCCTTGTGTAATCGATTAAATTGTCACTTAATCGATTAAAGTGTTCATGCTGATTTCTAGGTTTGAACAACGAGCAAAATAATCAATTAAAACGAGTTGTAATCGATTAAAGCAGTGAAAATGTGTTATAGAAGCAGCTTGTGTAATCGATTACAAATCATGGTAATCGATTAAAGCAGTAAACCATGTTTTTCTGAAAAGTCTTGTGTAATCGATCACGAATCATGGTAATCGATTAAAGCAGTGAAACAAGCTTTTCTAAAAACCTTATGTAATCGATTACAGGAAATGGTAATCGATTAAATTGTTCTTCAATGCTTTTCCATATTTAAACCGTAGTGTAATCGATTAAAACAGTGAGTTTTGCATTTTTCTAAAAACATTGCCTATTTAGTTCTTTTTCAAAAATCGCTTTAATTCTTTGATGAAAACATTTAAGCATGTAAATGATTAAGTTCATGCAATGCAAGGATCAACAGATTGGCCTCTTCATACACTTCAATTTGAATTACATTCTTCAAGGCATGTGAAAAACTCAAAACATTCTTCCAAGTCCTAAGATTCAAACTTCAAGGTTCTCCACCTATATCCAACAGAATTGAACCAAGGTTGAAGACTTGATTATGTTTTATCTTTTTACATGCCCAATCATTTTGATGGCATTTGTAATTTGTTTAAGGGGTTCAAGTTAAATGCCTTGTGATTTTTCATTAGCATGTGCATTCTCATGATCAAGCATACATGGTTTTTAAATCCTAAAGAAATCAAATGGTTTTACAAAAATATTAAGTTCTCAAAGGTTAAGTTCTTTAAAAAAACAAGTCTTACTATTTTAATCGATTACACAATCAATTTAATCGATTAAAGACATTCAAACTTTTCTGGAAAAGCCTTGAAGAACAGTTTAATCAATTACTGGTTTCTTGTAATCGATTACATAGTGTTTTATGAAACACCATGCATCACTAGTTTAATTGATTACCTCCTTCTGTAATCGATTATCTTAATTCATTTTTCATGATGCTGTTCTGGTTTAATCGATTACTGAACAGTTTAATTGATTATTATGTTCATGAAACCATTTCCAGAAAGCTGATGAATAGTTTAATCGATTATCTAGTTACTTTAATTGATTACATATGGCAATTTAATCGATTACACTAACGGATTAATCAATTATTGTCAGTTAATTCTGTTTTATATAAAGCTTTGTGAGTCTTTTTCTTAAAAATATACATTGAGCGATTTACTCAGTACGAGAGTGACTTGCCCAAGAGTTTTTGAGCTTTCATAAGTGCCCAAATTACTGTTTTACTCTGATTTTAAACAACATCTTGTGTGATCAAGATTTTTGAGTTTTTTTAGAGAAGATGTTTTAAAGAAAGAAGGTTTTCAAGATTGTGATTCTGAGCTATTATGGTTTACAACCTGAAGAGTGTGGTAATCTCATTTCATTTCATTCATTCGTACATGAAAGATCTCAAGTTATGTTTATCTTGAACCCATCTTTTAGAAGTTCTAACATTTTCTGTTGTAATTATGACATATCATTGGTTTCTTTTCAAGCTTGCTAGAGTAGGGTTCTCTAGGTTGAGATTCTGAGTAGGGTTCTCATTATCTTGTGATTTGTATTCTAATAGGGTTTTAGAATCAGTATCTTTGTCTAGTGTTGATAAATAGGTCACTTGTAAACAGCTTGTAAAAGATTCTTTGATTTAGTAATTACTCTAACCTAGTGTGGGTTGGAAGCAACTGGATGTAGCCTCCAAGGTTGAGAGGTGAACCAGTATAATTGTTTTGTGTTTTGTTTAGTTTTTTGCATGTTTCATTACATGTCTTTGTGAACTCAAGCATTATTATCAAAGAAACATTTTTCTGTCATTGCTTTCATAACTGATATGCGCTTAGCATATGAGGTTTTCCTAAGCTTTAAGAGCGAGAATTGAGCATTAAGCATGGATAATTGCCCTCTTTGTGTTTTGATTTGAGCTAATGTAATGAATTGCCAGGAAATCAATCAAAGGTGCCAAGATTGAGCAGAAATCAGAAAGAAAAGGACAAGGCTTGGAAAAGACTCTGGTGCCATCAGCGCCAGTAGTGGCACCAAGAGCGCCATAAGCACTGGAAGTTGGCGCCTGGAGTGTCAGGTCCACGCCTGAAGCGCCATAAGTTCTGGAACCGGCGCCAGTATGGCGCCAAGGGCGCCAATACCCCTGGAACACAGCGCCATAAGTGCCAAAGCCACGCTGGGAACCCCTTGATTTCTGCAATGTCATGCCAGGAGCGCCAGGCTCGCGCCAAGGGCGCCACAGGTCGACAAAAGCAGAATATTAAGAGCAAAACAGAGACTTCACAAGCTGGGTTATAAATACCCAATCCTCAACATTCAATGCATGACTTCTTGGAGGGAAACAACACAAAATAGGGTCTTAGAAAGCTTGGGTGCCTTAGCTAGGGTTTAAAGGAGTTGGAGGCTCAAGTGGAGGTTCTTCTCCATCTTCTTCTCCTTGCACTTCAGCTGGGTATGTCATTTTGTGTAACACAGCCAACCACAATGAGGTTTGGCTGATTTTATATTGTAGTTAGGGCCAA
>QARZ01039722.1:6694-27424 GCA_013407115.1 Glycine latifolia
AGTCATAGAATTCACAAGGTTTTGATAATTTGATTAAGTGTTTAAATTGAAACAAAGGTTTTTGGAAAAATACTGTTTTACACTATTTTAATCGATTACCTAGGCATATAATCGATTACTTTGTTCTTAGCTCTTTCTGGAAAACTTATCAAGAACAATGTAATCAATTACGTATCGGATTAATCGATTATTTGACCTTAGTTTACATATAAACAGCCTTGACAAACATTTTAATCGATTACCAATAGACTGTAATCGATTACAGAGGCCAAATAGAAAACCATAGCTCACTGCCTTAATTTATTACCAATACTTGTAATCGATTACATTATAAACTTCTGCTTAACTATTTATTATACAATAATCGATTACCAAAATCCGTAATCGATTACATAGTTCATTTGGCTGTTCCTTGTTTTATGAAGCTGTCTATCTTAATCGATTACACAATACGGTAATCGATTACATAGTGCATTTTAAGTTACATTCTGTACTTCAAGTTTTTCTAGAGCTCACTGTGTTAATCGATTACAAGACGGAATAATCGATTAATTGGTTCGTTGCCCATACCCAGATGTTTGTAGAACATATTAATCGATTACATGGTTTATTTAATCGATTACATATGATAAATAATCGATTATTGGGCACGTTTAATCGATTACTGACAGTTGTAAATGTTTGTTATAAATAGAACCCTTACTGTGCTTGATTAGTAACTTGTCAATTTCGAATTTTGAGCTAACATAAAGCATTCTAAATACTTTCCTGGGGATTTCTGGGTTCTGGGAGTTCTTGCTTACATTAAAACATCTATGGGTTATTGATTGATTCTTGAAGCAAGAAGGTTCTTGTCAAAGCTTAAGGAATGTGTTGTTTTGAGTCTTGTGTTGATTCTTAAACCTGATTCATTCATTCATATGCATCATCACTCACTGGATCATCAGGTAATTTCTTTCCTTAGCTTTGAGGGTGTACTCTGTTTTGAATTGTAATTAAATTTCTATTGTAATTAAGTTTCTTGCATGTAATCTAGAGATAGGGTTTCTCTAGGGGTGTGCTGAGTGGATTCTCAGTGGGTTGGTCTCTAAGAACCTAATAGTGTTTTAGGTTTCTAAACTTTATCTAGGGTTGATAAAGAGAGACTTTGTAATTACTTGTAAGACAGAAAATTGCAATAGTGGAACTCCATTCTAGTGTTGAGTGGAAGAAAACTGGATGTAGCTTCATAGTGTTTGAAGTGAACCAGTATAAATCTCTTGAGTCTTGTGTTTAAATTCGTGCTTGCTTACTTTCTATATATATTGATTGTCTTGCCTTGCTTATCAATTTAACTTTGAACAATTGCATACCTTGGGCTGAGCTTTTGATTGAATAAGAATTCTTGGTTTCAAAAGTGATAAAGATCCTAAGGGAAACTCTGATTTTGTTAAAAGAATTTTTAATTTACCAAGTCTAACCAATTCACCCCCCCTCTTGGTTAAGTGTGAAGTGTTCCTATCTTTTACAGGGAATTCCAAACCTGATGACCCCTTAGTACCTGAGTTTTCAGCCCACTGAAACCAACAATTACGCGCGTGCCTTCATTCTATTTCCATCCATGCACATGAAGTATGAAACATGGGTATCATCAATGTATGACCATGGCCAGGAACAAATCCTTCCCTATAAGGATGACCAGTCATACACCCCCATGTACATACATAACACACCAATGTGGGCTCACCAATGCACTGACCATGGCTAGGAACAAATCATTCCCCGCAAGGATAACCAACTGGTCACTGCACCCTACATGTATATACACAACATACAACCATGACACCAACAATGTATGATAATGACCAGGAACAAATCCTTCCCCGCAAGGATGGCCAGTCATACACCCCTATGGGTATCCATGTATATCCACATCACATAATGACAACCATGGGCACCATCAGTGCATGATCATGGCCAGGAACAAATCCTTCCCCGCAAGGATGACCAATCATGCACCCCATGGGTATCAGTGTACATACACATCACCTCATCTCGATATCATCATCATATATATATTAAATTCATCTTATTTCAACATTATCCTCATAAACATTAACTTCATCTCATTTCAACATCAACATCCATTTCATCATTATCTCATTTAAACATCATAAACCTCATCATCATTATATCATTTATAAATCATCAAACACATCATCATTATCTCATTCAATCATCACCAACACATCAATAACATCTCATTTCAACATTATAAATGACATCAATATCACCTCATCCATCCACAATTCATATTACCACGAGACTGGTATTTTAGGAAAATTCTAAATTAAAGAGGAGGACTACAATATAGAAAACACACTCTTATGCCCATTTAAAAATTTAATAAAGAATTAAATAGGAAAACATATTATAAAATTTTGGGCAGAGTTTCCTCTGTAATCAAGACTTTTCCAAAAAATCTAATCAATTACAACAACATCATTCACAGTTTTATCCATCAACAAGCCAATTCATCGCATCCCATTAGTTAAAAATAGAAATTTTCTTGAAAACTAGCACATACAGGAACAAACACACATCAATCTTAAATACATTGCAACCCATTAGTTAAAAACATAATTTTTCTTGAAAAAATCAGCACACAATAGGGATAGATAGATATCCTCATAGTTGGACTCCCTGGCACCTGGTGGAGGTCCATTGCAAGCTAAAGGTCTAGAAGGAAAGCTTGAAGCACTTCCTTTGGTGAGCTTTAAAGGACCAATGACAAGAGCTAGGACTCAAGCACTTCAAGATCACATCCAAGCTAACTTGGACAAGCATGAAGAAGCACACCAACTCAAGAATGACAAGGGCTGGATTTTGATGTCTCAAGTTCAATTTAATTCAATAAGTTCCAGCACTTGTTAGTAGCAAAACTAGTTAAAAATTAAAAGGCTTTAGTGCAATTGTGTAAAGAGGTGTAGGTGCACTTGTGTGTAAATTGTGTAGCACCTTTGTAAGCTTGTTGATTGCACCTTAAGGCTTAAAATGCTGCACTTAGAAGCTAAAATATTGCACCTTTAGGCATGTTGGTTCAGCCAAGAAGTCACTTAGGATGAAGCTTGCAATTGAGTTTCATTAGCTTGCATTTAGGCTTCATTTAGTTTACATTTCAAGCTTCATTTGGATGATCATTTGCCTTGCATTTGAGTGTAATTTCGTGGGCTATATAAGCTGCCCAAAAACTGAATGCAAATACTTTTGATGTCATTTTTACAAATTCTGAAATTTGTGAGAGAGTTTCTCTCTTGTTCTTGTGCAAGAACCTCTTGTTTCTTATCAATGGCTTCAAGCTATTGTGGCGATTCTTCCTAGGCTTATTGGAAAGCTTTTCCATGGTGTCATCCACCTTCATCCCTTACCTTCTTCCACCTTCCATTGCTAAAATTAAAAACTCCTAAACAGCCAAGGTTCCCACGTGAAAGTACTGCAATTTTTGTTCTTAAGAAAAGCTTAAAGTTTGGGTTTCAATGCAAGGAAGATTTGGGAAAATTCTTGTCTAATGGGTTTAGACAAACATCAACCCCCAACTATGGTACCAAAAATATACTTAAATAATAAACTCCCCTTACCTAACTAGGAGTTCTCTTGTTAAAACCTCACAGTGTTGGTTTGGAGATCCTTCAATACGCGTGTTTTCATCCAAACGTAGAGCTCTATATACCAAATGGAAGACAATTTAATTTAGATTTCCAAGGTAAGATCAAAATTAACATTTGTGGTCAAATACCCACTTAAATCAAAAAGGGGCTAAAAGGGTGCTTTGGGAGTTTACATCAAAAGACATCATTTTGAAATTTCGATCACACCAATGTGATCGAGGTTCAACAAGGATTATAGAAATGACATCAATTTCATAAAAAGGAGACTTTCACAACATCTCATTTTCAAAGGGTTTTTCAAAGGAAGTGTAAAACTCCCAACAACGGTACCCAAAACAAAAGAGACACTAAGAGAAGCTTAAACTAGCTAGAAGAAGACAAAGTAAACCAAGGTTACCTCAAAGAAACCAAGAAAGGAGGATTGGAGGCTCCGTTCTCTACCGAAACTTTGAGAAGAGTTTCAAAGATTCTACTTCGATTAAAGGGTTCCTCTGCATGTGGTGGTCTCGTGGCAAGCAACGGCGGCCCGTGGTGGTCACCGGTGGCCTTGGGTGGAGGAGGAGGAGGAGGGGAAGGGGGTTGGGTGCTGTTTTGGAGGAAGAAGGAAGCCATTTTCATGATTTGGAAGCTGCTGGACATATTTAACACCGACTTGACTCGCCCAGGCGAGCCAAAAAGCCTTCAAAAATTCGCCTGGGCGAGCTGGTCAAATTTTAAAATATATGTTTTAGTGAAAAATAATTATCTCACTCTACAAATGTTATTTTTCCAATCCCAACGGGCAAAGTTTTTATATTGGGGTTAGGAACCGACCTTTAAAATATGAAGACGATCCAACGGGTAACCAATCTAGAATTATGATTTTACTAAAACAAGTTTTGGGTCAAACTCGGAATCACTCAAATACAACTCATCTCAAACAAACTCCACATAACTTGATCTCTACACCAAGCAATTGCACATGGATAATTCACATAACATTTCAAATAATCTTAATTAATAAAGTAATAAAATTATACAAGGAATATATCACACATATATTTTAAGTTGTCAAAATTTCAGGGTGTTTCAACTCTCCCACCCTTTCAGAAATTTCGTCCCCAAAATTTACTTAATTCAAACAATGCAGGATAGGCTTCTCACATCTTACTCTCTAGTTCCCATGTTACATCCTCTCCTGATGCACCTCCCCAGATCACCTTGACCAAAGGAATTTCTTTCCCTCTTAAGTGCTTCGTTCGCTGATCAATAATCCTCAAAGGCAATGTTTCATATGTCAGGTTTTCCTTTATTTGAACGTCATCTAACTCGATTACATGAGAAGTATCATGGACATACTTAGAGAGTTGGGACACATGAAAGACATTATGAAGATTAGAAAGGGATGGAGGTAATCCAATTTGATATGCTACAGGGCCGATTCTTTTGAGAATTTGGAAGGGACCAATAAAACAAGGTGTGAGTTTTCTAGATTTTAATGCTCTGCCAACCCCAGTCAATGAAATAACTCTCAAGAATACATGATCACCAACCTCAAATTCTAGGTCTTTCCTCCTCTTGTCCTGTTAACTCTTCTGCCTACTCTGATAAGTTCTCATCCTCTCCTGGATCAACTTCACCTTTTAAGTGGTTTGTTGTACCACTTCAGGTCCTAAAATGAGGTTTTTTCCAAGTTCTAACCAACACAAGGGTATCCTACACCTTCTACCATACAGAGCTTCGTAGGGAGCATGCCAATGGTAGAATGAAAACTATTGTTATAGGTAAACTCTATTAACAGCAAAAAACTCTCCCAACTACCCTTTTGGTCCAAAACACATTCCTGCAAAAGATCCTCTAAAGACTAAATGGTTCGTTCAGTCACACCCAATTTGGGCATGTTACAACCCTATGTCAGGCCCAATTTGGGACACGTGTCACACATGCATAAATTGGTGGTGAGACCTCGATGTCGACTGCAACACAAGAGCGTGAAAGAGGAACCGCGAGGAACGAGGGACTGAATCAATGAACTGATTTCGTGAAAGAGAAATTAGTTTCAGGGCAAAAAAATTAAAATAATACTATTTTTAAAAAAAAATTTACAAATTTGGGATTGTTTTGAAACTATTTACAAATATGGGGCTGTCAAACACGCTTAAATTAGGGGTGATTGAACACGCCTAATTTGGGTGTGACACAGAGGGGTAACATGCCCAAATTAGGCGTGTTCAGTCACCCCCAATTTGGGCGTGTTACCCCCCTTTGTCAATCGCAATTTGGGACACATGTCACACATGCATGAATTGGTGGTGATATTGATTATATAAACTTCAAATGGTCGTAACTTTTGATAGAAATGTCCGATGGAGGCGTACGATATGTCAAAACGCTCAAAATTAAGAGAAGAAGGCCTGGGCAAAGTCTCATACAAATTAAACTTCTTTAAATCCAGTGGCACCAAGAATCACGATAGATGCACTAAGAATCACGACAGCTTCCCACAAGGGTATTTCTGCATCTAGAACGGACTACGGAAAAACCTTCCGGCCTTTGCTTTCAATTCCAGTGGCACGACGGCAGGGGCGACCACCTTCAAATGGAAGCCGTGGTGTTGGCTGGTGGCGTGCGCGAAGGCTTGGGTGCGTGACTGAAGGCATCAACTGCGTGCGTGACTGAAGGCTGGATGGTGGACGAGTGCTCGATAGTGACGGTGACGGCGTGAGACTTTGATGTTGGCGGCAACACCAGGGCATGAAGGAGGAAGCATAAGGAACGTGGGACTAAATCAATGAACTGATTTCGTGAAAGAGAAATTAGTTTTAGGGCAAGAACTTAAAATAATACTATTTTAAAAAAATTACAAATTTGGGGCTGTTTTGAAACTATTTACAAATATGGGGCTACCAAATACTGAACATGCCTAATTTAGGCGTGACACAGGGGGGTAACATGCCCAAATTAGGTGTGTTTAGTCATGCCTAATTTGGGCGTGTTACCCCCCTGTGTCAAGCCCAATTTGGGACACGTGTCACGCATGCATGAATTGGTGGTGATATTGATTATATAAACTTTAAATGGTCATAAATTTTGATAGAAATGTCTGATAGAGGTGTACGTGATAAGTGTTTGTCGTATCGCTTCAAAACAATTAAACTACGCTAATTTTGTAGTACAGGATTAACCTTGGTCGACTTAGAGACACAATCAATATGGTTTCAACTTCAATTCACTAGTAAATAATAGGGGGATTTTTGTCGAACAGTTTGCATGTGCTAAATCAAAATTGCAAAAACACAAACTACGATTAAAGATCAATGCAGAAACTAACAGAATTGATAACAAGTAATGTAAAACAGATTAAAGAGCATCAATCCAATTCACCAAACCAAGCTATTCGAATCATCATCGTTCTCAGAAATTTATCCTATTGTGAAAGTTCATTCAATCTCATTAGAAGCAGTTTAATTGAATTAACCCCTAAATTAATTGAAACCACAACCCTAATTGAAATATCATCCAATTAATCTGTGATTTATATTTGAAATTAGGAAATGAATCCATAACCTAATCCGCTTTCAATCCTAAACACCTTCATAATCATGAAAATAGAATAGCAATTGAAGAAGAAAGTGAACATTCACACAAAATTCGAAATACCAAACCAGAACTCAAATTCTTCTCTTGCTTGGGTTGGATCCTTGGATTGATTGATTATTTAGCCTTCCATGATCATCATCAATGAAAGCCCCATGAAATAAGTGCACGAAAATGGAAGAAGGGAAAACGAAAATGAAGAACAATGAAGAAAAAGGAAGAACAGTTGAGAGAATATAAGAGAAAGGGTTTCGATTCTAAAAAACTTATAAAGAGAAATCTAAAACTGTTTTTGCAAAATGAAATGTAATGTAATAATTTCTCCTAATGTCACTAACATATAGTGACTAAGTCTGAAGAAAAGAATGGGTCATGAACAACCCATCAATTCTAATTATATATGCTATTTACACCAATAAAAGTCCAACTTGCAGCCCAAAATACAAGTGATGTGGTTCTGACTTCAAAGCCTAAAATAACCCTTCAAATGGCAGAATTGGCCTCGGCTTATTTCTGAAAAACTTGTAGATCTTTTCGTTATCTTTCTAAGGACTACAAGAAAGCTCAATTTGTAGTTCTGTAGAGCTCTGTAGATCCTGTATAAGGCAGATACGTCAAGTGAGCATAAAATCCAAAAATACGCAACAATTAGCAATTAAGCCCACTAACTTGCCTAAGACAAAATCTGAATTAGAATGGGAATATAAAAGTCCAAGAGAAGTCAAATAAGCTAAGAATGATAGAAAAATATTTAACTAAAGGCACTCCATGGGTACGATATTGCAAAACGCTCGAAATTAAGAGAAGAAGGCCTGGGGAAAGTCTCACACAAATTAAACTTCTTCAATCCAGCGGCACTAGGAATCACGACAGATGCACTAAGAATCAGATAGCTTCTTCAAATTAAGCTTTAATGAAAATCTATTTTGGGGTAAACATTGATTAAATCCAAACACACTAAGAATCACGATAGATGCAGTTTACAAGAAAGTAAATGACTAAATAGACAAGGCCCACAAGGGTATTTCTGCATCTAGTACGGACTACGGACAAACCTTCCAGAGTTTGCCTTCAAATCCAATGGTACGACGGCGGTGGCGATGAGCTTCAAATGGAAGACCGTGGTGTTGGTTGGTGGCATGCACGAAGACTCAAGTGCGTGACTGAAGGCTTCAACTGTGTCCGTGACTTAAGGCTCGATGTAACACCCCGTATGCATCCGGTGTATTAACATATTACTTAATCAGATTAGCGCGACAATTAATTAAAACAATTACTCAAATCACGCAAAAGCATTTCAAAACCATATTTCTTGATTCATTATGTATGGTACGTATAGACAATAAACTAAACGAATGTCAAAGCACCACAATAGCCTTAACGATCCAGATTACATAAAACAACGTGAATAACGACAGACAGGACTATAATATCTATACAGATATATCCGGGGAATAACCTCATGTATTTACATATACATCATTAAGACACCCACTGTGTCTAAATAAAAGACTAAGCACAAAGTGCCCTGATCTCACCGATCACTTCCTCACACGAGGGTACAAAACAAAATCATAAATACACGACAGCAAGCTACAGAGCTCTCCAAACATTGCCCAAGCAGCAATACCATGCCGGTCCCCCACTGGGCCTCCTGCCCGGGACTCATCATCTTTGATCAGATGTATCACCTACAAAAATATAATCCCCACACACGGGGTGAGATAACAATCTCAGTAAGCTCAGGGCTCTTGGAGGCTTCTCCTCACCCTGCCTCACTGCCATGATCACATACATCAAAGGCATCACAACGCCATCACAAAACACATAAACATAGCACATCCAAGAATAGGCTTCAACCGCAACGAGACCACCTATTTCTTGGTCTTAAGGGATCATCATCACCTTTTTCAAAAAGATGCATCATCATTAGCATCTAGTGTGAGACCGAAACTCACACCCCGTGTCATCCCATCGGGAGCTACCCCTTTACACATGGATGCACGATATATGGCACCTCCGAGAATAGGCCTCAACCGTAACGAGACCACCTATCTCTTGGTCTTAAGGGATCATCATCACCCTTTATGTGAGCAAACCAAACTAGGAGTTGCGCTCTACTCCTAGGGAGGTCCATATCTATCTACTGGCCAGAAGATCTATTCAGCACACAATCATCCATAAAGCACAGAATAATGCATATATATCTTATCATACAGGTTCTTAATAACACAGTACACTATCATAGTGTACATCATACATGTTCTCAATCAAACATTAATTCACAGTCTCAACACACATGCGTCATGATATACAATAACCATTACTCCCTCGGAGTATGGTGGAACACAGTCAGTGGGAAACACTCCCAAGAACAAAGAGCTTACCTGGCAATGCAGTGTTCTGTTGTCCAATCCCTGGGCTGTGGTCTCCACCATCGACACCCTTGGTGTCACGCCCTATACAAAGGCACACACACAAGCAAGAATCATCAACGGTCCTCAACCGTTTAAAAGACAAGCAAAGCATTTCCTTTCCATTTAACCTCTTTGTCTTCTATCTTAGGGTTATCAGAACTACTCATCTTATAAGCTACTCACAGACCCTCAACAAGGTCTATCTCGGCCTAACCAAGGTACTAGAGTCTCCCAAAGACTCTACATAAGCTAATCAATCAGTTCAATCGCCTTTATCCAGGCCAAATATCAACACTTATCAAGTTGGCTAAAACAGTTATTCCAACACGTTTTCACCGTTTACTTAGCCTTCTGGACATCTTTTATAAAATCACTTAAGCTCATATTCATCATAATACCTTTCATTTAACCAACATTCTTTCTACTCATACATATCTCAAAGCCAAAATCAAACTTCATCAAAAGTCATGTTTCAAAGTTCTACTTCCATTAAAACAACCTCCTGATCATACTTTCCTAAAGAACCCAAGCCTAATTCTAGCCCTAACACAAATGGGTTACTATTCATCCCATTATCAATCTCACAAATCAATCGGTAAAACTTGAGTTTCTTACCTCTAAACTGACGAGGAAGGCTGGAGGATCACTTCTCCAAGCTTCAGCGTCCTTGAATCGCATACTTTCTCCTCAAAATCCAAGCTTTGCAAAGTTCCCTAGAGAACAGGATCTCTCCGATTGATGGTTCTCTCGAGCAACTGAAGCTGGAATCTAGCTCATGGAGGAGTTCTGATCAACTTTCTAGTTGGGTAGAAGGTGTTTAGATGAAGTATGAGGGAGATACGAAGCTTTTCTAAGTCGTTAATGGCAGAAACGCTCCCAGGGAAGAGGATAATTGATTTTCCTCCCCCAAAACGCGAAATGGGCCTTTTATAGGCCCCAGTTCGCGTCACCGCGCTAATCGCGCCAAGAATTCGAAAGAAATAGCCTTCTGGAGCATTCTGACGCTAACCGCGCCAGATATTCGAACCAGAGGGCCTCCAGGGCTATTCTGGCGCTATTGGTGCCACTTCTGGTGCTAACCGTGCCACTCTGGCGCACCTCCCACGCTAACGATGCCACTCTCTGGCCGTCGCAAAATGCATCACTAATTCCGTCGCTGATGCTTTTTGTGACGGAATATAGTAAATTTTAAACTTTTCTTTCTTTTTCTTTTATTTATTTAGCCTTGGTCATTATACTCGATGACAGATGAGTGCTCAACAGCGACGGCGACGGTGTGAGACCTCAACGTCGACGGGAACACAAGAATGTGAATGAGGAAGTGCGAGGAACGAGGGACTGAATCATTAAACTGATTTCGTGAAAGAGAAATTAGTTTTTGGGCAAAAAAATTAAAATAATACTATTTTGAAAATTCTTCCAATTCTTTTAATAAATTTCTTTTCCAACAACTCCTCTAGTTGCTTTTTCAATTCTTCCAATTCTAGAAGGGACATTTTATAAGGTGCCATGGGTATTGGTCCAAATCCAGGAATTAAGTAAATAGAAAATTCTATTTCCCTTTCTGGTGGTATCCCTGGTATCTCATCAAAAATACATCTGGATATTCCCTTACCACGGTTATATTAAAGAGTTCATCAGTTGACTCAGTTACATTAGCTGATAAAAGAACATACCCTTGAATTTCATTTTTACTGGAATAGGAAACAATGGAGTTCAAATACAGACATTGGGTTTGACTATTTTATAAAATTTCTGAAGGTAAAACAGTGGTTTTATTTGAACAGTCCAACAACACATGGTTAGTTGCAAGCCAATCCATTCCTAAAATTACGCTAAATCCAGTCAAAGGAAGACAAATCAAATTTGCAAAAAAAGATTTATGATCAATTTGAAAATCACAATTAAGAAAGATTTGACAAGTAGTAATAGGATTACCAGTAGGGGTGGAAACTAAAAGATCATAAGGTAATTGAGAATAAAGGTAACCCTAATTGTATAGCAGTGTCATAAGAAATGAAAGAGTGAGTAGCACCTGAATCATATAATACAGTTAAAATTTTATCTTTAATTCTGCACTTACCCTCAATGAGATTTTCGGATTGAGATGCCTTTGCTGCATTCATGGTAAAAACCCTTCCAGTCTATTGAGGACGTTTGGTGCCTTGGGGTTTTTCAACTCTGCAATTATTAGCATAATGCCCCATCTTTCCACATCTGTAACACTTATTTATCAAAACACCAAACTTCCTAATTTCTAGGGGTCCTACTACTTTCAACATATCTTCCTTCAATCCCCCTTCAAATTTGATGCACTTCCAGTGCTCATCAAGGTTATATTGATAGGTAGAGGATAATTTAATTAACTTTTCAAATTTAGCAATATATTCAAACACACTACTATTACCTTGTTCAAGCATAAGAAATTCGAGCTCCTTAGCATTCCTCACTGATATGGGAAAATACTTCCCATAGACCTCCCATGAGATCTCTACTCCATTACTTGGCAAAATTTGCTTATGGCTATTCCACCAATACTCAACATCAGACTACAACGTATATGTAGCATATACTACCACTAGCCATGAATTTCTATTCACTTTAACAAAAATATTGAGGTGATCAGGCTCAATATAAAGTAAAGTGTGTCAGATTTCAACAAACACAACAATCACACACAAACAATCACACTCAAAGTACACAAAAGCATAGTCAGTCCATTCCCCTTAGGTTCTAACAGGATGAATTGCTCTGATACCAAAACTGTAACAACCTAATTTATTTCTAGATGATTTTAATACTATTTCCTTTTTAAAGAATATATCTTAGTAAAAATTGTTGTTCAACTAATATATATTTTATATGTAGCCACAGTCCTTGTTACATCCCTTCTTGTTATACAAGCACGAAATCTACCATACTTGCTAATATTCTAAAACATAAGAGTACTAGTAAAAATATCGTGCTAGCTTCATCTCTGTTCCACCTTCAGTCCAGATCCATCAAGAAAGATTATCACCAAGGCCATCTATATATATATATATATATATATATATATATATATATATATATATAAATGAAACAAATCTAGTGAGAAATAAAATTTCTCAGTAGGCAAAATCTAAACCACCAAACACATTAGTACGTTAGTAACTTATCAATATAAATGAATCCATACAATAAATAATTATGCAACTACATGTATGTATGAAATGAATTTTCCCAGGGTGCACATGACCTCTACATATCTTACTGTATGTAGCTGCACCTCGTACTGGATGTAGATGCCGCGATCGTCTTACGTAAACATGCATGATTTATGCCATATATTTGCACTGGTCATTATATATCGTATTGTATGTAGTATCAGATTCTGTTTCGCAAAATCTCGTACTGGACTTGGAAACATGAATCAACCTATCATCACATCAACATCCATCCATAGTAAAATCCATAAGCAAATACATACTACCTTATGGAAAGATATCATAACATCACACGTACCAAAAGTATGGTTAGGCTACCATACCTTATTCAAGCAAAATCACACCAACTTAGGCATGTCAATTGGTTATCCTCAAGCTACAGAAAAATCATGTTAGTATTCTAACTAATAAACCACAATATATCTTCCAAATAATTTCTAATTCCTTTAAATCTTCACAAGAAAAGATCATAACCTAGCATGCATCTTAATCTCCTTTCACCTACCACCTTACTACTTCATCCTCAAAATTGAATCACTCTAGTATTTGAACCATTTAACTACACACCATTCAACCTCTACTTCTAAAAGTTAATACCAAACAGTCCCATAATAAAAATATGAACAAACAGTCCAAATATCATCAAAATCACTTCCAAAGATCACTAAATATACTTCCAAACATCACTAATATTTCAGCCTATAAATCATCACCTATCCTATGGTTTAAATCAAAATTTCCACATCATAAAATAACCTTCAAATGACATGAAATTCCAGCCTAAATGATAGCCAAAAATCTGTACATTTAAGCATGTAAATTAGTCTAAATAAATTTTTAACTAAAGATTGAAGCCTAGCATAATTCAAGTGAGTTTGATTTTGAAAATGACTGAGTAGGTGGTTGCCCTTCTTGGAGAACTTAAAGGAAGAAAGTCTTTATATAGAAGAAAGAAGAAAATGGAATTATATAAGACTATAGAAGTGGGCATACGGTCTAAGCAAATAAGGAAATGAGAATTGAAAGCAAGGAACCAAGTGAAAAGCTTATAGGCCATGGGAGAGAGTTTTGGAGCTAGAGTTATACGTGCAAAAGTTTTGGAAGTTCAGCAGCTATTTATATTAGGTTACTTAGTCAAATAGTAAGTGAATTAATTAGATTTCAACTAGATTAGTATTTAGTTTAGTTACAAGGTAACTATCCTTGAAGATATTATCCTAATCTAATCATGACAATTATTCCTTCATTTATGGCTTAAGTGCACGTGGAGTTTGCTAAATAAATGGATTTCCTTTGCCTACACCCACATGGCTGAAGCTAGATAAAGCAAGATTCCTTCAGTTAATGCTTGCTTTCCACGTTGAAAGCCACCTAGAAAGGTTGGTTCAAAAAGCTTATCTTCATTGACTTACCATCGACTTTGGTTTACCAATTTTTCTTTCTATTAGTTCACTTAGCTATGCCTATTCAATGGCTGTTGCACGTGAATCCCCTTCTGAATAGTCCAAATTTGAGCTGAAGATTTGATTCCTTGGGCCAAAATACCAAGAGTTACAAGTTGTGCCCAATCCAAAAGGTCCAAAAGGCTAGAAACACTTAACCAGATGGGTTCGCTCATTGTTTATCCTGTACCAATCTACTTGTCCAAAAATTCTCATCTTTTAAAATGTTGAACTAGACTTCCTAAGCTTTCTAACAAGGTATCACATGCCTTATTTGGAGTTATAAAAATCAAGATATAGCATTTTTAATCTAGACTTCCAAAGCTGCCAGCGAGTTCAACTTAGGATAATGACATCTCTTAGTATTTTTGTTATTGCAGGCAGTACACACTCTAGATTTATCTGAAATTTTTATATGTTATAGTTGACATCTAGATATTTAATTCCATAAATCATAAAACTAATTTGGAAAAGAATTAAGATAGATATAATTTTTTTAATACGGGTGGAAGAAATTGTTTTTGAGGATGCACTGTATTGGACAGCTTGTGTTTAATTAAATTCTAGGCATAATTTCATTGCTCAGTTTGGTCCTATATTTTAGAATAACATAGAGGACATCCTAAGATTTAAAATGAGTGGTCAAACACCTCGTTTGGTTAAGTACAGAGGGAGATATAAAATTCTATTCTTTCCTTCTTGTATCACACTACGATCATAGGTGTTCCTCATGTGATAGTTTTAGATACTAATCTTAAATTTTTGATTAGTCTAGGTACTCCTAGTTTTTATTTTGTAATATTTATCTGTTACTAAGGGTAAATTGGTAATTTGTCATCTCTGGGGCATTTTTGTAATTTCATAAAGTTTCCACAAAAATATCTAAGGCAAAATATCCAAGGGTATTTTGGTAATTTGCCAATCACTCAGGGGTATTATTGTAATTTTCACTTAAAAATATCTAACAAAAAATATCTAAGGATATTATTGTAATTTTCACTTCAAGGACATTTTTGTAATTTTAACTTCAAGGGTACTATGGTAATTCTTACATCAAGGAAAAGGGTAATATGGTCATTTTCCTTCAAGCATTTTTTATAATATCTCTTTTTTATCTCTAATTAACATATTTAAATTTTTGGGATGTTACAATTCACCCCTCCTAAAAAGAAAATTTTGCCCTCAAAATTTGTAAATACCTGTTAACAGTTTAGGGTACTTCATTCTCATCTCCGATTCTAACTCCCAGGTATATTCTTCCAAACGTCCTTGTCCCCATGCTACTTTTACCAATGATACAGACTTATTTCTTAATTGCTTTATTTCTCTATGCAAAATTCTTGTCGAGGGCAAGCTCATAGTTAAATTATCTTTTAACTATATTGATTCAGACTCTAAAACATGACTCGGGTCAGAAATATATTTACGGAGTTCAGAGACATGAAAAACATTATGAAGGTCGGAGAGATTTGGTGGTAAAGGAATTTGGTAAGTTACTGTACCTATTCTTTTCAGAATTTGAAAAGGACAAATGAATCGAGGACTCAACTTTTTGACCTTCATTGCTCGTCCTATTCCTGTAATTGGAGTAACTTTAAGAAAAATATGTTCTCATTCTTGAAATTCTAGAGGTTTTCTTCTTTTATCAGCATAATGTTTTTGCCTATTTGAGCTATTACAAATTTCTCTCTAATCTTCTTGATTTGCTCTGGGGTTTGAGTTACTAGGTCTAGACCCAAGAGACTTGCGTCCCCAGATTCATACCAACATAAAGGAGACTAACATTTCCTACCATACAGAGCTTCAAATGGAGCAATTCCTATGCTTGTATGATAACTATTATTATAGGCAAACTCTACTAATCACAAATATTTCTCCCAAGAACCCTGTTGGTCATCGCACAAGCTCTCAACATGTCTTCTAGGGTTTGTATGGTTATTTTTGTTTGTCCATCTGTTTGGGGATGATAAGCAGTACTCAAGCATAACTTAGTTCCAAATGCTTTCAGTAATGTTCCCCAAAACCTAGAAGTAAAACGGGGGTCTCTATCAGAAATCAAAGTGGAGGGTACACCATGTAATCTAACTATGTCTTGTATATACAAGTGAGCTAGTCTCTCTAATGGATAAGAAATCCTAATAGGTATAAAATGAGCTGACTTAGTAAGTCTATCTACAATGACCCAAATTGAGCCGTGACTAGAAACACTCCTAAGTAATCCTACCACAAAATCCATAGATACACTCTCCTATTTCTGTTGAATTCAGGGGGATCTACTTAAGGAATGCAAAGGAATATTGATTCAAGCATTGGTTTTGAGCTTTCAACATGCAATGGATGCCTTGAAGATAATTTAGTGTGAAAGGTGTAAGAGAAAAGCAATTCTGGTGATCCAAGTGCATTGCATTCATTTAATCCATAATTAACTTAAATGGTTTCATAAAAATCACAAGACTTTGGTAATTTGACTAAGTCTTTAAACTGATTCAAAGGTTTTTGGAAAAATGCATCTAACACTGATGTAATCGATTACCTTAAAGTCTGTAATCGATTATTTTGTTCTTAGTCAATTCTGGAAAGCTTTCAAGCACAATATAATTGATTACCTATCAGAATAATCGATTATTTGACGTTCGTTTTCATGTAAACTGTCTTGTTGAACTTTTTAATCGATTATTAACAGGTAATAATCGATTACAAGGCTATATATGAATTTAAGACTGCATTGCCATAATCAATTACCATTTCTCTTAATAGATTACATAGCCTTTGAGAAAAGCAAGTTTTACTGGAACAATCGATTACCAGAGTTCGTAATCGATTACTCAATGTTTTGAGAAATTCATGTTGAACTGGCATAATCAATTACCGTGATTCGTAATCAATTATATAAGCTTTTAGAAAACACATTGTTACTGGCATAATCAATTACAGCTCGAAATAACTGACTAATTTTTTTGTTGCTTAAACCCAAAAATCTCATGAACACTTTAATCGATTAAAGTGGTGACTTAATCGATTACTTAAGCGTTTTAATCGATTATAATGGCGATTTAATCGATTAAAGGTAGTTACAAAAATCTGTTATAAATAGAACCATGGCTCAGTTGCTTTTCTAACTTCGTGGAACATTACCCATTTGTATTTTCTGAGATTAAACAGTCTTGTGAGCATTCTTAAGTGTTTTCTAAGGGATAAATTCTTTCATGCTCCATTGTGCTTTAATCATGAGTGTTTGAGTCATTCTTGGAGCTTGAAACCTTTTCAAGATTAAAGAAAGTTGTGCTATTTGATTTGTAATCATTCAACCTGAGCTGGTAATTTCATTTTACATTGCATCATTGGATCATCAGGTTGTTTCTCTCCTTAATCTGGTTGTAATTTTCATTTTGACTTTTCCTTTTGAATTTGTAACACCCCAATATTTCTATATTCATGGTATGATTTATAATATTTTAAACCAATTAGTAATATGTGCTTAAAGGAGTTTTGTAGAATAGGAATTAGTAAAATTACAAAGATGTAGGCAGAATAAAGATTATATCACCTTTTCATAAAATATAAATTACAAGAATACCCTTAGGGTAACAATTACCCAAGTGCCCTTGAACAATTTTAGAAATGACAATTATGTCCTTAGGGTAAAAATGACAATTTTACTCTTGGACAATTTTAGAAATGACCAATATGTCCCTAGGGTCAAAATGACCATTTTGCCCTTAGACATTTTTGGAAATGACCAATGGGTCCTAGATATTTTAGTAAGATATTTTAGGGTGGAATGACCTAAATACCCTTGGACAAATTGGACAACTACCATCACGTCCTGAGGGTGGTAAATGACCAAAATACCCTTTAGGTCAAAACTGCCCAGATAACTTTAGAAATTTATGGGAACATCAGTATTGGATAAAATACTTTTAGATAATAAATTATCAGCAAGATTGAGGGCAGAGGACCCTAAAATAGAATTTCTACGAATTTCGGAAGATAGGTTGAAAAGAGCTCGGTCTAGGCTAGCTTAGAAAACCACAGGATAAGGAGAGATACAACCTATGGAATTTTCTCTTAATTATAAGAGGAATAGACTTCTTCAATAAGCTAGTTTAGTAATTTTAATAAATCAAGGCAAAATGAACACATGGATGTTTAAGAAGCTTGAAAACTTGCCATTGGTCCACTTGTTTCCTTAGGAAAAACACGTGGGAAGTTATAAGCATTATTTCAAAGATCCCAACGGTCAAAAGTTAGATAGATGGGATAGGAGTATACCTGTAAAAATTCAAGAAGATCCAACGGTTAATGAACCTATAATTATTATTTTACAGAAACGGTTTTTTTAGAAATAAGTAAAACACAAAAATCTTTAAATGTTGGTTACTACTTGAAAATGGAAGAAAAGTGGTAAAACTTTCCTAGAAGCTGGCCATCCCACGTGCATAACACTAGAGAAGATAAGAATTGTTGAGAAGAATCAAGAAACTAAGACACTTGGAAGGAACAAAGTGCTTAGCCAATGAAATAAAGCCTAATGGAAAGTTAACTTAGGAAGATATTTGCACCAACAAATGCTCTAGAAACTAAAAATAAGCTCAGCCAAAGGGAGGTATACGTGCACTTGAGGAGGCAAAGGAAGTAGAAAAGCCTAGAAAATATACACTTGGAAGCAAACTACTTTGTAGCCAATAAAAGCTAACCAAGTGGAAAGTAATGCAAGATTTTTTTAAAACAAAAGAATCTTGGTAAGGAGGTAGACGTGCAATTAACTTTCAATAGCATTTAGGGAAGCAATTATATATACATAAAATTAGAAGCAACCGTGCACATGTAGTCCCTAAGCCTTACTCCAAAATCAAAATATTTTCAAAGCAAAATCAAGGGAGCATAGCCGTGCAAATACCAAACAAAAGCTTTTCCTTCTATTCTTTCACCTTTTACCAAGAACAAAACCAAGACCTTTCACCCCAATTCCCACGTGAAGAAGCACTAGGAGCAAGGCTGTCCAAGAACTTAAAGAAGGCTATCCAAAGCTTTAGGAAGGCAAGGTATGGGAAGTATTTTAATAAACATGAATTAGATTGTTGATTAGGTTAATTTAACATGTAATCCTCTAGGATTTAAGCCATGTTCTTTCTTGTTTAAAAGAAATAAAATTAGCATGTCATATGTTTGTTGAAAATCCTAAATGAACTAGACTAACTTATAGATTGTAACTTGAACATTTAATTAGTTTAGAATGAAAGAAGATTAACTAATATAATTCTGGTTAATTAATAGGATTAATTTTATTTTGTGATAGTTATAATTAATTATTTAATGGGGTAAAAGTGCTAGTTTAATATGGCTGTATAATATCTTACTGCTGTATTTTGGTTGCTGTATCTAATAATTGATGAGGCTGTATGTTGCTGTAAAGTAATTCTGTAATTTAGTAATTGTTGTATGTTAATTTATTTTGCTGTTATGTATTGCTATAATGTTAATTTAAGGGTGCTGTAGGTTAATTTATTACGTTGCTGAGAATTGTTTTAATAAAGTTGTATGCTATTGCTATATTTATTTAAGTGGTATGTTGCTGCTGTACATTTTATTATGTTACTGAATAATTAGTTGCTGTATTTTTAATTCAATTACTGTATGTTTTAAGTAGTGTGATATATTTTACTTGAAAGCTGTTACTATTCTAATAAGTTGCTGTATGCTGTATGTATTTTATGATATTGTACCTATTTAGGTTGTTGGTTGCTGTCTACTAATTTATTTATAGCTGTATGTTGTTATTTAATTTGTTTAGGGTGCTAGAAATTTTATTTGGATGGTGGTTGATTTATTTGGTGGCTGGGATTAATAGTAGATTGCTGTATTTACATTGAATTAATTCATAAGTTGCTGTTTGCATAAAATTAGTTGCTGACTGTTTTTATTTGCTGTCTGTACAACAATAATTGCTGTATGCTATGTATTTATGTTGCTATATGATATTTTAACATTTAATGATGAGTGAACATTTAATGATGAGTGATGATGAAGATTCTATGCTTCTTTTTATTAAGAATAAAGTCATGAATACAAGATTAAGATTCATGTTGAAGATTGTTTCCTTAGTAGTTGTGGGCACTTATACCGTTGATATTGATGGATGAGAAAAAATTTCTATAAGTGCCAAGTTGTGAGAATTTGAGAAATAATGTAATGGTAAAGAGAAATTGAAAGTAAAATGAAACCATTACATGCATCATTACATTTGATTATACCCCTCAGAGTGGAGGGAGGTTTCACTAGAGTGGGTGAAACTATTTTATGGTACCTTGTTACCCCTCAGAGTGGAGGGAGGTTCCACTAGAGTGGGTGGAACTATTTGATTATACCCCTCAGAGTGGAGGGAGGTTCCACTAGAGTGGGTGGAACTATTTGATTATACCCCTCAGAGTGGAGGGAGGTT
>QARZ01039723.1:0-10202 GCA_013407115.1 Glycine latifolia
GTATGGATCCTCATGGTCCATCCCTGCAAAGGGATGTGAACCAATTAAACTGAGTAATGTTGGCTTCAACTCCACCACCTTGTTGTTGAAAGGAGAGACAACTATGTTGTTGTAGTGCTTTGGTCCTTGTTGGTAAGCATAGTCACCAAGAGTCCTCCTTGGTGGTCTATTTTCATCGTCCCCTCGATCAGCCATTTTATCTAGAACAGGTGGCTTTTTTTATGAAGGAGGATCAATAGACAAAATTTCCTCCGATGTCTTACTGGCTTCTAGTTTCTTTTTCTTCCTATTTTTCCTTTCTGTTTTGGTGATTTCTGGATCAAACAAATGTTTATATGCAGAAGACTTACCTCCCATAAAGGAAAAAGTACAAACTACAATATCTCGTAAGCATCGAAGTTAAATAAAAGAGAATTTATATACAAAATTTAAAAATAAAGCAAATGACGAAAATAAGAAAAAGTCCTACTAAACTGATAAATTAAATCTAAAAGAACTAAGTAAATAACTTAAATCCCCGGCAACGGCGCCAGAAACTTGTTAGACTTTTGGCAAGCGTACCAATTGTCGTTGTAAGTTACAAAATTTATAAAAGTTTGTCTCCACAGGGACTTGATTTTTTACTCAGTTAATTCAAATAAAGCTTAACAGCTTAATAGTTATGTACAATGAGTGTGAACGGAGTTTTCATGTAGTTATGGATTAACAGAAATTATGAAAATTTAGAAGAAACATAAATAATAAATTTAGTGCGGAAGATTATGAGTAATTACGGAAAACTACGAAAGATTACAGAAAATAAAACCAGTTTGATTAATTCGAGAACGTAGGATTGAATTTCATCGTTCGTACCCTTAGTATTCAATTAATATTACCATGCATAAGTTATTTTCTTTTATTATTGATGCACACATAAAATCACCCCAAATCGATTCCTCGTATTTGAGAATCCTAAGAATATTTATCAAATATCTATCCCTAGCATATGAAATAAATACCCCAACATTACGATCATATTCGCGTGTTATTTGCAATCTAAACGTTATGCTCTATTCCTAGCAACGTAACGTGAAGAGTAAATTATTCAGTTCAAGTTTTAAGGGTACTTTCCAGTTAAACTTAGAACCTTATTTCATGAATCTATTGATCAAGTAGAATCAAGCATTAAGTATGGAATAAATTTACCAATAATAAATAGAAAAGACTTATGCATAAATAAATATTAAAAGAGATACTTAAGGGTAAGAAGATTACATCCAATCCTTTGAGAGAAGCTAGCCAAGCATGGAGAGAACCTCCTTAGAAGAATAGATGAAAGGACTCATCACCGCTTCTTTTCGGCAGAGTTTCCACACTAATCCTCACCTCTCTCACTATCCTAAACTATCTACAAGAGTTGAAGAACCTCAAGCTTGAGAGCAAGCTTAGGAGCAAGGGAGAAGAGAATGGAGAATTGCAAGAAGTGTCTTTGGCCTTGGGGGTGCTTGGGTATTTATAGGGGCTGGCCTGGTCGAGTTTGGTCGCCCAAGTGACTCATTTCTTCATGTTCCACTCGCTTGGGCGAGTTAATGGCCCAACTTGGGCGTCCACTTGGCCACTTGAAGGCCCAATTGCAGGTGTTGCTCGCCCAAGCAAGCCAGTTGCACTATATTCACTTGCTTAGGCGAGTTAAATGTACTTCCAGAAGATTCTTTTGGGCTTTGATGCATTTTGGGCCTGATTTGCTTGCTGCACCTCCCAGGTTTGCTTTATTATTCATTTTTGCTTGCTCTAAGTGTACGGAAGCTTCGGAATTCATGAAATCTAGCAAAATACAAAAGAAGATTGGATGAATCTTCAAGAATTATAAAACAACATTAATGCTAAGTGCTAAATACAAACTAACTAGATTAGGGCAAATTTTTATGGATATTCTTAGTAAAAGTGCAAGATAAGTGCCTTAAATGCAACCAAATTTCACTAAGATATGGTACTTATCAAAGGTCACCCCATGGACCGAGGTCGGCCGAGCATTAAAATCTCGAAAACTCACACCCCGATTTATTGGTTCCTTCCAAATTTTAAAAAGAGTCGGTCCTCTCACCTACCAAATTGCCTTACCCCTATCCCTTTCCATTCTTCATAATGTATTCCATATGTCCTAACTTCGTAGGTATATTCATGATCATTCTCATGTGGTCGGGTTGGATGATATTCAAGTAAAGGAAAACTTAACGTATGAAACACTACCTTTGAGGATTGAGGATTGACGGATAAAGCATCTAAGAGGAAAAGATATTCCCCTGGTCAAGGTTATATGGGGAGGCACATCTGGAGAAGATGCTACATGGGAACTAGATAACCAGATGCGGGAAGCCTACCCGACTTTGTTTACATCAGGTAATTTTGGGGACGAAATTCCTAAAAAGGTGGGAGAGTTGTAACGACCTGGATTATAAGTTGCTAATCTGGATGCTTGATGTGTGTATTATATTAATTAAATTACATGTGTTATGTTGATTAATTAATTGTTTTATTTATAACTTGCTGTTTGAGTGTTTTTATCTTGGTATGCGTGCTTGATGGGTATTGGACGTAAGTCAACTCTGCTATGCAGTGGTTTCTGGCTGTGCACGTTAAGTGGACATACTGTGTCAGCTGTGCTTATAAGCAGCAGGCTGTCACAATAACAAGTTTAAGCTTCCTTCTTCTACCTTTGCGTTTCCTCTGTTTTCTCTCTAAAACTCACCAGAAACCTCTCGTTCTCGACCCCTTCTGTAACAACCTCATATGCATCCGGTTCATTAACATTATAATATGGTCTTAAGCACAACAATACTTAACGTAATTAAGTAAACACAGAAGCATTAAAATAATACAATACAACTAAAACATTATGTATGGAGTTATGATATACATCTGGGCACCTGGGTTCTATTCCACAAGATACACCATAGTACAACCCATACCAAGGTACAAAATGTACAGCAAAAATTGAGCCAACTGACTCTCCAAAAAGAACTGCCTTCCAAAATCCGCTTCCTCGAACCCGGCCTTGGCCTCTTGTCCGGGATCCTCAATTAGTGGCCAACCCGGCCTCTTAATTGAGATCCACTGAACAACCCTTACTCGGTTCTCTTACCCCGGACTTCATCTTCCGCTCTTTGGCTATCACCTGCAGTAAAATATAATCCCTAACCGGGGTTAGATACAATCTCAGTAAACTCAGGGTTTTGGGAGTTACACCTCCCCCTGGTTCACTTCCACAGTACATGGCATTTATATTGGCATTACAAATAATATAGCCAATCGGCCTTTAATAAAATAATACATGTACATAACTACACCAACATTGTAACACCCTAGATTTTATAATGATCTAAAGTATTTGTTGAACATGTTTTATATATATTATTAATCAGTAGAATTTTCTGATCTTAAGGATATACAATTTTAGGAGAAATTTGATTGTTTCCCGGACAACGTCGGTACACGCTGTATAAGTTAGAAATTTCAAATTGAAGCAGAATAAGGTGAGACAAGACTCATATAATAGGAAATAATTTGTAGAGTTAGAAACTATACAGTTGTGACAAAAAAACCTTAGAATTTTCTATGAATTTTATACAGTAATAACTTTGAAATTTTATTCAGGAAAACTTAGGTAGCAGAAAAATATAGAAAAATAATAAGTAGAATCTGGGGAATTTTCTCTTAATTATAGGATGTATAGACTTATTCAATAAGATGGTTTAGTAATTTTGATGGTTAGAAGCAAAACGGACCAATCAGAATAAAGATAAAAGCAGTCTTGTATGTAAGGCCTGTGTAGCACTCTGTATATACTATTTGTGAGTCATTTGTATTATAACTGAAGTCAGTTTCTAGAAATGTCTAGAGTTCTATTATTCAATATTATCTTTAGGTAGAAGAGTTCGAATTGAACTTTACTTCTTTCTAGTAAATGCCATGTGTGAAGTTATCTTGAAATTGGATTCTTCTTCTTCATAAAAGGTGACATATGTACACAAGGAGAACCACACAATTTTCTCCTCTTTAAAGGAAATAACAACATGGTATAGAAGGAGGAAGGAAAGATAAAAATATTCCCCTTGGCTATGGTATTCACGTGAAGTAGAGGAAAAAGGGGAATAAGGTGGTTTGTCATATTTAAAAATTGATAAGTTATGATAAGTAGAAAATATCTTAAGATTCATGAATTAAAGTGATAAGGTGTCATCATGAAAGCTTAAGAAATGTGTATCCACTTGTAAGCCACCATGAATGAAGGGATAAGATGCCATCATGAAAGCTTAAGAAATGTCTATCCACTTGTAAGCCACCATGAATGAAGGGATAAGAAGCCATCATGCCTTGAAAGATAATTACACAAGGTGGCATGAAAGGAAGAAAAATCTTCTCCTCTTCCCTTGATAATCACGTTAAAGAGGGAGTAGGAAGGGAGGATATTTCATGACTTACATACATGGTATAAGGACAAGTGGAAGACACTTGGAAGAAAGACATCATGACTTAGGAGATTTTTGTATAAAGTGGAAAGATATTTAGAAGAGTAATTATGAGTTTAGTTAAGATGTAATGGAATGAGAACAAACTAAGTTATAATGGAACTAGATGAGGGTAATTAGCTAGAAAGGGCAATTATGTCTTTAAATATTTTATTATTTTCCAAACCCTATATAAAGGGAGGAAGGCCTTAAATGGAAGTCACTTTCAAGACTCCATTTGTACAACAACTCACGTCTCTCCCTCCCATCTCTTTCATTTCACTTTCATCCTTTCCTTTTCAAGACATAAATTAAGTAAGAAGAGGCCCCACTTCCCTTGGAAATCACGTGTAGAAGGCTAGCACTTTTAGGAAAGTTTGTCAAGCTTTATAAGGAGTTATCAGGTATGTATAGGGAAGTTTTATGATAAGGATATTTTAAGTGTTATTTGTGTTTGAATAAATGTTTGAAGTTCTGTGAAGTATGACTTGTATCTAAGTAATTGTTGGACTTGAGTTCTAACTATATGTTTGAGTACTTGAATGAAGTCATATGTTGCTGAGTGTTTCTATGAATCTCTGTACATGAATGATATGCTGAGTTTTTGTACATGAGTAACAAGCTGAATGCTGTACTTGATTTATGTTGAATCTCTAAGTAAAGTATGTGAGACAGTGATTGAAGACTGATGTTGAAAATAAATATGAGTTGATAAAATGAAAAGACTTATGCATTAAGTGAATCAGTTTCATGTGTCTCATATCATAAGAGTTTCCTCAGAGTGGAGGTGTGCCTCAGAGAGGAGGTGTGTCAGATAGCTGCAGGAACTGAGTTCGAGCGTTCAGACAAGAGGAGTCTGAGCTGGGGGGTGACTCTTGCGGTGGGCAAATCACGCCACCCATGATGATCACATGAAGTGTGGGTGAGAATCCTGTGCAACACTGTGATACCCTGACTGATCGTTTCAGTTCTGTACCACTGGGATGGGGCTATCGTGACAGTTGGTACCACATGATAAGAGTCTAAGAAAATCATGCATCATATAAAATTAGAACTAAAATTTTGAGGATGTTGTTATGAATATCTGTATATTGAATATAATATGTTGCTTAAATTATGTTTATCATAAACTTACCATATGTTTTGTGTCAATGGTTGACACCTGCTATGACCTCGATTTTATTCGGGCGAGCAGATGAATAGCAAAGGGAGAGACTGCCTAGCTGTCTACAAGAAGAAGATTTTGTTTAGAGATGTGTGTTTGAAGATGTATTCTTTTGTTATAGAATGTTCTAGTTATTTGTATTATGTAATAAAACCCGTGCCAGTTTTTACTCTTATTATATGTTACTTCAGGTTTATAAATATTAATCAGTGATGAAATTTTCTTGGAGTATCAGTTATTGGCAAAATTTTATTATAATCAATTGGGTGCTCTTAAGTAAATTGAAAAGAATTTTCATTAAAAATCAATAATAACAAGACTGTAAGTTGAGGTGTTACAAACATACCCTTCCATCACCAATATGCAATTTAGTCAGCCAGTGCAGATATCATACACAATTGCATATAAGATATACAAGTTAGACAGCGAGTACACATAAAGTGCACTCTTGTATATCTTCCATTGTACTCCGCGTACACATCACATATCTTCGCCTGAGGTCCCAGACCCCGGACTCCACATGAATTCCACCAAAGAGATGCACAAATGTATAACCAGATATACAACTTAGCCAACCAGTGCACTCCATGTACACAATTGTATATCCAGTTATACAAATTAGACAACCAGTGCACATCTCCATTACATGTATGTTTTCAATCAAAAAGCAATAACATACAATGTAAATACACGCATCATGACATCCAATAACCATCACTCCCCAGGAGTATGGTGGAACACAATCAAGGGAGCAAACTCCCAAGAACAGAGAGCTTACCTTCTTTGATTCCAGCACCAGCTACATCAGCCTTGTGCTTTCGGTCACTGATATCTTCTTTATCAAGTCCTACATCAGGCAAGAAAGATATCAAGAACGGTTCTCATCTGTTTCATGAAAAGAACCCAGTTCTTTTCCAGATCTCAACCATATACAACCAACCAGTGACTTGTAAGCCCCACAAAGACCTATCCGGGGATAACAAAATACCCAAAACCCAGAAAAATTATCTTTCAAGGTTGAACCTTCATCACAACAACCTTCTAAGTATATTCTTCCAAAGAACCATCACCCAAAATCAAACCTAACTCATATGGGTCATTTTTTCTCTTAAAACAAAACTAAAAAAATAAACGGCAAAACTCACATGTCTTACCTTAAGAACGTCAAGGAAGGCTTGTGGACAACTCCTAAAAGCTAGAATGTCCTTAAAGTGCCTTATAACTCTTAAAGGTTGAAGCTTTGCACTTTCGTTGAAGAAATGATCTCCTCGCCTGATGGTTTTTACAACTAAGGGTGGAAACTAGTTTATAAGGTTATTCTCTTCAATCCTCACGTTGGATGTGAAGGTGTTTAGGTCAGAAATGGTTATCTAAGAAGTTTTTCTCACTTTAACAATAGAGGAAAATATGGAACAAGAGAGAGAAAGTGTTTTAGCAAAGACGGTGGAAATAAGGTTACTACTGAAATATCTCACTTGTGCATATCTTATATAGCCTGTAAGTTAACATGCGTCCTAAAAATAACATGAGAATCTTACCACGTCAAAACAACCAGCAAGGAGTTAACACATGTCACTTGTGTAAAGTGAACATGTAGGGTCAACACGTGTAAAAAGGCTAAGTCTAATGCTCCCTCCTTCTCCAACCTCATCCGACCTAATCCAACCTATTCCAACCTCATCCGACCTAATCTGAGTTCCTACCTTGGTACTTCACTAGTCCAAGGTGTTAGTATATGGATGTCCTAGAGACAATTTTTTCATTAGATTAGGACGTACATGTACTTTTCATATTGTCATGAATAAATTATAAGCGCTCTTTATATTGTTTCATATTCTGTCTCGATATCATTATTAATATATGAGTAACTGGATAAAACCCTTGGAATAGAATCTCTCTTGAGTATCAGTGATGGGATCACGATCATGAGGATTCAAGGATACTAGATGTCTACTCCTAAATTTTAAGTTCCTAGTCTAGAGACACTGAGAATGGGGATCAGTGATTTCGGGTAAGACTAGCATGGCTTAACTACTTGTATGCAGATACAAGGTAAAGACCTCATGAGCTACAGACATGGAGATGTCTTAGCTAAAGTCGTGGATGGACCTATAAGGGTATAGCTCGCACTGAACAGACCCACAAAGAGACTCTAGGAGGAAATCTCACAGATAGTATCATTAGAGTAGTCTCTTATTATTTGGGTGTGTCTTTCCTTAGACCAGAAGTTTTCACCTAGACTGTGTTCTAGAAGACATGCTTTGATTGTATACCTCGTCTGCCTGAAACATGGAGACACATAGGTATACCTTTGGGCATGTCCTGAAAGAACATGAGTCTAGGGTGACTAGCTGAAGGAATTCGTCAAATCTTTGTGAGAGATTAGGTTATCTGTAAACTGGAGAAATCGGGATGACATTTACGGGACTCGAGAATCTATGCATAGTAAAAGAAATCATGAGATGATTTGCCTTTAGAGTCAGTAAAATTGGAGAGTCCCTATTTTGTATTAAAGCTTGCCCTAGACCACAAGGGCTGATACGTTTCCTTACCCTAGGTTTTATGGGAAGGTAACCGAGATGAAAAGAAATACATACGGAAACCAAATAGATTTAATAGGATGATCTTGTCATTTACCTAACTAGTTCTGGGGCAACAAAGCATTGCTAGTGCTCTGTGTTGTCATTAAATGGCTAGTGGCCTTGTTGGGCCCAAATTCATTTATGTCAGTAGCTATGTTGGGCCTAATGGGTCACACACTAACACTTTATTGTCATGACATTATAGCATTAAAGGTTTTAGGCCTAATAATGATTGTTGGCCCAAGAAAGAGTTTGGATACTTATCTTAAAGAGAGAGGGGCGCATGAATGGAGTTAATGGGCTTGGATAGTCCAAGACATTATTAATTAATTTAAATAGTTAAATTAATTATCTAATATTTAAAATTGATAATTTAAATTTTGAATTTAAATATTTGAATTTAAATATGAATTAACCATAGTAGTTAGTTTCATATCAAAAGGAGAAGATAAGAGCTAGATTTGAATTTGAATTCAACTAGAATCTTATCATGATAATGTCCTAGATTTTAGGAAGAAGTTTGAGGGCTAATTATAGGAATATACACGGCTGATATATGATTATCTTTTGGCAAAAAATAAATCCCAAGTAATTGACTTGGTCTTAGGAGGATAAGATAGAAGGTTGTTGGCAATTTTTGAAATGCAACAACTCTATCTTATCTTCACGTGTGGGATGCTTCATGATCAGATTTTTTGATTAAAAATCTGACTCAAATTTCTTCTATAAAATGTGTTATTGTGATCATAGTTCTATAATAGTTTTTGAGAGGAAAAACCCTAATCTACTTTCCTCTATTTTCACGTGCCCCTTTGTGTGAGTTTTGGCTAAAAATTCAGCCACCAATATCATCATCTATTGGTGAGTCTCTTAGATAAGTAAAAACACTCTAAAACCTAACCTTCTTCCTCTCCATTGGTGTGCCTAGCTTGCCTCCTTTGGTATTTGTTGGTGGCCTTCAAGAAGTGTTCTTGAGTCTTGACAAGAAGTGGTGTGGATCAACATTAGAGGGCTTGTATCTTCAAGCCTATCCTTGATCATCAAGTTTCGAATATAAACAAGGTAACATCTATGTCTTAAAGAGTGATTCTTGTGTGGTATGTATGTTTCCACTTGGAAAAATTTTGTTTTTTTCTTCTCACATGCCTTCGGGCTTCAAGGCCCAATCTTTCACAAGGTTCCTCCCAACCATCCGGGTTCCTAACCCAATAACTTTATCAAAAGGGGCTCCGAGCTCTTTCGGTTTCTGTACCCGCTAGCTCTTACAAGTCAACTAAATACGAGCACCTTCGAGCTCATCCGAGATCACCACATGATCCTGGATTTGCAAAAGGTGCTATCCACACCCCTTCCTTAACTGAGTTCCAACACACACACCCCCCTATTTGTGACAACCCGGTTATATCAACCTGAATTAAACACAGGTTATTCTACCGTCTTTGTTATCTCTGAAAATAATAGGAATACCCACAATTAACCAAGAGGGGGGTGAATTGGTTTATAACTTGGTCTTTTAAAATTTTCTTTTCTAAATCAGAGTTAGGATCTTAATCACTTTAAAACCAAGAAACCTTTAATTCAATCAATTCACTCAGCTCAAGGAATCAATGTCTCAAAAAAGAACTTGTTAAGCAATGATAAGAATTCAAAGAACCAATGAACAAGATAACCAAAAGAGATTAGAGAGCAGACAACCAACACAATAATTTATTCTGGTTCACTTCTCAAGAGAAGCTACATCCAATTTCTAATCAACACTAGATTAGAATTCCACTATTGAAAATTTCAGTTCTTACAAGCTTGATTACATTTACTCTTTATCAACCCTAGATAAAGAAAGGAAATCTAAAATCCTATTAGACACCTTACCAAGAATCAGAGAACACTACTTTGTTCTTCCCTAGAGAACACTACTCTAGTGCAAGCCTCAAGAACAAATTACAATAGCAACCAATTACAAAACAATTC